>JAJLVX010000007.1:5488-102207 GCA_030564525.1 Liangdongia berthetii | reverse complement strand
AAAAAAAAAAAAACTTCGACGAGGGGATGATGAAGGAGCATGGACGGAGCTCAAAATGCACCACCAAGCTGCTTATATTTACCACAAGTTGAGATCCCATCATTATTTCAGTCTTTCTGATTGGTGACCATTGATCTTCTTACGGCTGTGGTTTGTCACATATTGGGTTGAAAGCAGGTCAAGTTTGCATCAGTCGAACTTACCAACATTCATAGAATGGCGATTGGCTCAACTGAGGAATCATAGACTATCAGAAGGCTACATCATCCAAACAAGAAAGGAAAATTAAAGTAAATTGAAAGAAAACTAAACATAACAGTCTTTATTAAATAGAATTTGATCATGAATAAACATTAATCTACAGTTAAAAAAAAAAAAATTATATAATAATAATATTGATTGGCTCAACTGAGGAATCATAGACTATCAGAAGTCTGAAGACTACATCATCCAAACAAGAAAGGAAAATTAAAGTACATTGAAAGAAAACTAAACATAACAGTGACCAGTCTTTATTAAATAGAATTTGATCATGAATAAATATTAATCTTATACAGTTAAAAAAAAAAAAACTAAACATAACAGTCTTTATTAAATAGAATTTGAATATCATGAATAAACATTAATCTACAGTTAAAAAAAAATATATATATATATATATTAAATATTTATAAATTATTATAGTTTTACTTACTACTAGTCCTTTTGACTTTATTTTATTAGATCCTGACTTCATAGATTTCTCAAGTTTACACCTATAATATATGACTTTGTATATATTTGAAATTTCGAAAAATTGGAATATATTCAGCAGACTTAAGAAAGCTATATTAATAATGGGACTTTGGACTTTGACTTGTTTGCATGTTTGCATAAATTCTTTGTCTTATCTCAGTTAGGTATTATATGTTGGAACTTGGGCTTATTGACTTTCTTTCATATATTGATCTTGATTAAATAGATCGAACTCATCAAGTTTACACCTATTAATATTATATGACTTTGTATATTAAAAAAATTATCAATGCAGAACTCTTAGAATTCTAAAGCCTAGCTTTCAACTTCAAAGTTTGCAAACATCTGATTATCTTGGTTGGGTACCAGTTGCTCTAATTAGTGACTTTATTAATTCATATAGATCAGCTTGAATATTATATATAGCCGATTCATAAGTTTCATCTATATTTATGTATGATATAGTCACTAAATTCATGAATCAATACCTGAATATATAATACAAACATTTCGTTTGATACTCTATATTTGAATCCGTTATAAATTATATTGTAAATTTGTTCAAGAAATTTTACGAAGAACAAATATTATGAAACCAGAACAGCTTATAAGATTAAGGGGGTGGTCCACAAATCAAAAATGAGCATATTTTGATTTTTCACTAGATGGACATTGGACTTAATAATGGCTCAAGTATATTGGTTAGCCATCTAAGTGTTAATACGGAAATGTAAATAAATGTTTTGTGTTGACGTTGCGTTGTTGACTGCGCAAATTTAACCAAATTTCGAAACCTGAATAAAACATATTGATATATAAACCCAACCCCTTATATTTTGTAACATAAAGAATCATATACTCTGATTCATCAGTGAGTACTACATTTTCTATTCAAAATGTTTTATGGTCGAGTTTTAAAACAGGTATCTTCCACTGCAGTAAGAACCCAAGTCACCAAACAGGTTGTCACTAAACCAGTTACAGGACCCACAATGGGTCCCCAGTTGACTCATATTTTTGAGTTTGCTTCTTCCAGAGGACCAACTATCACTGGGTGGGGTGCCTGCTTGGGTACAGTGTTATTTTGGCCATATGCAATTGGATATACCATTGCTGATTATAGTGGTATGAGTGATATTTTGAACAATGGATGGTGATATGCTCACATCTAGACTGCTATAAAGCTATTATAGTTCCATATATAACCAATATCCCTAAAATTAGTCCTTAGAATTTAGACAATGAGCAAATAATATATAATATATGATCAAGAACCCATTAGAAAGATGGTACATATGTATAGCGTAAAATATTCGGTATATACACTACTTCAACACACCTGAACACCACATATGTTTTTCAGTCGAAAATTAGAAAAGATTTCAAAGAACCCAAAACACAGGTTAGTTGGTGTTTAATTAGAACTCCGAATACTGCAAATTGTTAGAGATGGATGTTTATGACCAGTTTATAGAGCCTACTAGGGTATCACACTCTATTTCCTGTCATTTCACAAGCTTGGAATACAAGACGCTGGTTGTCGTGAAAAACACATTGTTGCAACTGTTCAAAATCAACAACGATAAACTGGTGTTTATCAACGAGTTCAGATTGAACGGTCAAGTCATAGATATTAAGGCTGTTAAACTAAGAGATTCAAAATATGATCAATTGTTGATTTTGACACATTTTGCTAAGCTATCAATCGTGTCATTTGATTTCGATAACAACACTATTACAACCAATTCTTTGCATTATTACGAACAGGAGTTTCAGAAGATGATAATGAACATAATAGACACTCCCTCCATATTGAAAGTTGACCCAAACAACTTTGCTTCTTTGGTTGTGAACAAGGATATAATGGCATTTCTACCATTTAAACAGGATGATGATGATTTAGATGGGATGGATGGTTATTCAAAACAATTGAGCAATAAGGACCAAGATGTATTCTCCAGTTCCATCATTGTCAAAGCACAAAGCTTGGAAAGCTCAATTCAAAACATTGTTGACTGTGGCTTTCTATTCAGTTATAGAGACCCAACTTTAGCTGTGCTATCTAACAAAGAACCAACATGGGCGGGTGAGTTATCGGCTAGAAAAGATACAGCCAGTTTTGTTGTACTATCACTAGATCTAACTGGTGATTCATCTACACCAATCATTAATGTTGACAACCTACCGTATGATTTATGGCTCGTGAAACCATTACCTGCACCAATCAATGGTACTTTATTGGTTGGTTGTAACGTGTTAATACATATTGATAATGCTGGTAATGCCAAAGGTGTTGGTGTAAATCAATACTACAAAGATTGCACGGATTTTGTTTTGGATGATTTTTCAGATTTGAACCTGTTTTTAGAGGATTGTCAAGTTGAAATTATTTCAAATAACAATGTCCTAATCATAGCTTCTAATGGCGCACCTTACAACTTATCTTTTAAAATTGATGGTAAGTCAATTAAAGGTTTAGAAGTGAACAAAATTGAATCCGAGATACCGTTACATTCACCGTTATCAATCACACAAACAAAAGAACGCCAAGTATTTGTTGGTGCTGGGTCTTCTGATGCATTGCTAATTAACGTGAAGAGTGAAACTGCTTTAAAAGAGACTATCAAACCAACAACCAAACCACAGAAAAATGAAATTGAAGACGATGACGATGATATTATTTATGATGATGGTGATGAACAAAACTTGTATGCCGACAAGAGCACAGAAACTTTAAAGGGTATTGAACTGTTAGTCACCGACAAATTGATCAACACTGGTCCTTCCGCATCATTAACAATAGCACAGTTATCACCAGAGCCATTAATCCAAGGTATGAAGAATCCAAACTTGAATGATTTCTCAATTGTTACCACTAGTGGTGAAGACAAACAAGGTTCTTTAACAATTTTCAACCCAACAGTCAGACCAAAGATTCATTCTGGTTTGAAATTCAATAACATTAATAAGACTTGGAATATTTTGAACAGATATTTGGTTACTACTGATATTTCAAATTTCAAGAGTGAAATCTTTTTAATCAACAAAAACTTTAAAAATTTCCATTGTCTGGATTTCAAAAACAACAACATTACAATCAACATAGATACTATTTTCTCAAACCAAAGAATATTACAAGTTGCTTCATCAAACGCTTATTTATTTGATTTGAATTTTAAGAGACTACTCCAAATTAAGTTTGACTTTGAAGTTTTGAATGCAAAGATTTTGGATCCATTTGTCATTATTACAAGTTCCAAGGGTGAAGTCAAGATCTTTGAAATTGATGAAAAGGGTAAGAAGCTGAACAAGGTTAAGGTTCCAAAGGTGATTAGTGATATTATCATTACATTTGGTACTATTGCATCCTCAAATTTAATGAATACTGTTGTCAAGCACGGTTCCAAGAGAAAGAATGATGGCGATGAGACTGTCATTGAGAACAAAAACTCTTTATTCCTTGTTACGACAGTTAACAACCAGATTTTGGCTTTTGAAAAGAATCATAATGAACAGATCTATCAATTTGATTCCATAAACAAATTATCAGAGGTTTCCAGATTCAAATCATTTGAGAATAATGAAAGATTGATTCCTGACCCATTTATTAAAGAATTAGAACTGCTTGATTTGGGTGATGAGAACCATAAAGAGGAAATTTTGGTTATTTTAACTGTTGGTGGTGAATTGATATTGTACAAAAAGTTTATTGATATGGAAGGAGCTTCCAAATTCCAAAAAGTCCAAAACCTAAGTATAACAGGTGCACCAGAAAACATTTATTCTGAATCTACCATTATTGAAAGAAAGTTAATCAAGACAAAATTTAAGGGGAAGAATGTCATATTTGTCACAGGTAAACAACCATATCTTATTTACAAATCTGCAAAATCAGACCCAAAGATTTTCAGATTCACATCCAATCCAGCTATTTCCTTTTGTAAGATTTCAGAATCTGGTAAGGTTTTCACTAAAGAAGATGATGGGGATGTTGACGAAATCCCAAAGTTTATGTATATTGATGATGTCAAGGCTGCTAGAATCTGTTCTTTACCGTTTGATGATGACAAGTATGACTATACAAACAACTGGCCCATTGAAAGATTTCACATTGGTCAAACAGTTAACAATGTCACCTTTCATGAAACTTCAAAACTGATCATTGCTACCACTTTTGAGGAAGTTCCATATAGGGCCATTGATGAAGAAGGCAAACCAATTGTCGGTACAGAAGAAAATAAGCCAAAGGCTAAAAATTTCAAGAGTTATGTGAAATTGTTGAATCCAATTAATAACTGGTCAGTTATTGATGAAGTTGAAATGGGCGAGGATGAAGTTATTAATGATATAAGATCTATCAACTTGACCCTATCATCGCGTTCTAAGAGAAAGAAGGAGTTTGTTATTTTTGGTGTTGGTAGATACAGAATGGAAGATTTGTCAGTTTATGGTTCCTTCCATATTTACGATATTCTTTCAATTGTTCCAGATCCAAATAAACCAGATATTACATTCAAGTTCAAGGAGATTTTCAACGAAGTTGTTAAAGGTGCAGTGACAACTGTCACTGAAGTAAGTGGAAGATTTTTAGCAGCCCAAGGTCAAAAAGTTATCGTCAGAGATTTACAACAAGATAACAGTACTGTTCCAGTTGCATTTTATGACTGTGCCACCTTTATTTCTGAAGCTAAGAGTTTTGGTAATTTATTGTTGATTGGTGATTCTTTGAAGAGTATTTGGTTTTTGGGGTTTGATGCGGAACCTTACAGACTATTGTTGTTCGGTAAGGACATTCATGAAAAAAGTGTTTCATGTGCTGATTTTATCGTTGATAATGGTGACATTTACTTCTTGGTTGCTGATGATAATACCAATCTACATTTACTGACTTTCCAACCTGATGATCCAAAATCCTTATCTGGTCAAAGACTGTTAACAAAGAGTACATTCAAGACGAATGCTGATATCAATAAACTGAAGATGATTCCAAAGTACCAAGAGTTTCAAACCAATGAAAGCACAGTTCCAACGAGTTTTCAAAACATTGGTATTGCTGTTGATGGTTCGATTTTTAAGATGATACCAGTGGATGAAGCTGCTTATAGAAGATTGTACATTCTACAGCAACAATTGACTGAGAAAATCACACATGCAGCCGGGCTAAACCCTAAATCCAACAGATTTGCTGAGAATGAATTTGGGGCAAAACCAATCATTGAATTCAACTTGATGAGATCGTTCATTAACTTGAATGTTGACAGAAGAAAACAGTTGTCTGCTAAAGTTGGTAGAAATGCATATCTAGAGATCTGGAGAGATTTTATAGAGATTGAGAACTCCATGAGAAATTTGTATAAAGCATGAATGAATCTTTGTATAAATCAATCAAATAAAAAGGTTATATAGTGAGAATAACGGGCTTTGTACAAAATAATCCCATTTGGATGAAAGTAAAGGTATTTGCTACCATGAAGAGATTGTAGTTGATGATGTGGTTCGTAACAATAAAATTTTCTGAATTCAGCTCATCGCCAAATAGACGAAGACGACTATATTCAACACAACGGTTACTAGAAGAAAAGCACATATCATAGATAGAATGAGTAGGAGCACGTTGAATTTGAAACCTGTATATAGAGATATTCTTCGAAAGTTAGTGAAATGGCCCATTGATGAAGCAACGAAAGATTTAATTAGGACCGATGCTAGAACCAGAGTGTTGAGAAGACAACAACAGGAATTGTCAACAATAAACAAGCTTATACCAGAGAAGAAAGAAATCCTATCACCTAAGGACTATGTTATCCCTGTTTTGAAAAGGTACTATTTAGGAAAGACATATTGCAATCATAAATATATTGAAAAGTTTTTATTTGATCACCTAACCAATTGGCCTCATGAAAGTGTTGCATTAAAATACAAAAGTATTAAAAACACAATAGAATCACAAGCGCTATCGTTAAAGAAGATTCCAAACATCAAGTTCCCTACACCAACAAGAGAATTGCCACTATTAGAATCATTTTTTCCAAAGGAAGAAATAGAGAATGTTGAATGCCCAATTGAACCATTAGCCCAAGAGCCAGACCTGAGATTTCTTGAACAACGAAACATTATGCTAAAACAGGTATTGCAGCTATACCATTTTATTCGAGAAAATTCATTTTTGCATTCAAGAGGGTTGAGTTCACCAATTGTTGTATTCCCATTGACACCACTTGGCGAAGAGATTGCAGAAAGCCGCAAGAAGAACTTGATTAGAGGAAAGATCAGATACATACGCTCCATTATAAAGACATTCCCACCAATTAAAAAGGTTGATGGTGATTATCTAAAAACCATAGTGACGGGAGAGACGAAATTGCTAGGTCCCAGTAATTTGACTAAAAAGTACAAGAGACAGTACAAGGTTTTCTTGAGAACCACATACACCATTGAAGAGAATGAAAACAAAGACATTATTGCTACGTATAACGAGTTTGCTTATTTAAACCCTACAAGAGGAGAAGATATATTGTTTGAAAACATTGAATTGTGAATAGCAACAATCTTTTCAGATATAAAAAATAAAATATTGTTGCAAATCTTTGGATATCAAGCAGCCAATCCCTCTCTGTTCGTTTATCACAAAATGTGTTGGATTTAGGGATTTGAATGATGTGCTCTCAACATTCTTTATATCATCAATTTTAAAGGAGCCATCAGTCCATAGAGTCTCATCAATTTGAAAGCTCATCAAGTTGTCATCAGCAGTTAAAACAAAAACTTTTGCATCATGGGTTGTGAATGAAACTTCAGCAATAGCAGAGTGAAAAGATATACTCACTGATTTCTTTATTCCCCTTTTCACAACAACCTTGTACATATTTAGAGTTGAGTTATGATAGGATATAATGTATAGCTCATCATTAATGAATTTCATGACTTGTTTTTCTGTAACCACACCTAGTGTTATACCATTGTTTGCATCAGCAACGATGGTACTCTTCATATAAACTTTGACAGAATCAAATGTATCCATCATATTAATCTTTACTTGATTATAATATCTTCTTAAATTTGGAATGAGCAACTGTAAATCCGATCTTTCTAAATGCGAATTGATAAACTCTGCAACATCTGGTGTGGTGTATGATAAGCCTTTAGTTGGATCGCCAGCCAATTCTCTAATAACTATACGGACCCATGTAATGAATTCCTTGAATTGTGCTTGTTCTTTATTAACTTTTAATGTAAACTGGAATAGTAGTTTCATCAATAACTTAACAGCTTCTAATGATTGTGACAATAATTGCTCTTTAATGATATCAGTTTCATCTAGGGTTGAATGACTTTTGGAATAACCTTGTAGTCTGTTGATAAATATTATTAGTCTTTCACAAGACGGTATTAAATGGTAGAAAATTGTACGACGTGTGCAATCAAAAGCATTGTCACCCAATTTATCCCATCTTGTCATTCCTCTATCACCAATGGTGTTTTCAAACCAATCCTTTAATTCACTTGTAAACATACCAGTCAATAACAAGTCATAAAGCTTATCACCAATAGTTTCATCAATCTTGTCCAACTCATCTCTCAAAATACTCAACATCCTGCTGTTGAAATCCAAGTATTGTCTAATTTCTTGGTTTAGAAACGTCAGACTTTCATCAACATAACCCATCAAAGCAGAGACTTTGGAACAAACCAGTGTTAAGTTTTGAACAAAATGTGCATCAGAATGAGACATGACTTTGAACTTTTTCAATTGTAGAGTCATGGTTGTGAATGATGAGGTCAAGATATAATGTATCTCATTGTTATATGATATGTAGTTTACAATTTCTTCATCATCATCGTCATCATTTCCAGCATTTCCTATAATCTTTACTGGGCCCAAGGAAAACAACCCATGTAGAGCAATATCAACAGACTTTTCTGCAAACAAAAACAACATATCTGTTTCATCAGAACCATTTTGTTGGATCATACCATCAATTGCCAATTTTGTACTGAATTTGTTGTTGTTGTTATTGTTATTGTTATTGCTCATCCCAGAATTGTTAGGCAATGGGGGTAGTTTTGGCATAAACTTCAACACATCGACATCAATCAGCTCAGAAAACTTTTCAGAGACACCAGACTCATCAATCTTGGACAACAACCAGCCAGCTAGATTGATGCCCTTCGAAGGGATGGTGTACATCAACTTTGCAGAGTTGGAATCGTAGATCAAGCAGTTGTTCTTGGACGTCACAACGACAAACTGCTTCCCATCAGCACGGAAACACATGTGCTTCAAGATACCGTCAGCAATGTCAATGTCCCACACGAGCACACCGTTCTTTCTGTAAACCAACACTTTCTTCCCATTGGCTGCGCTCAGCGCTATAAGGTCCATGGTTGGACACCACTCATACAGAGCACCATCCACGGCGACTGGAAATCTCTTTGGCCCAGGTTGCTTCTCATCAACAGAGCGGAAGGGTGCCATCAGTCTCGAAGGAAGCGCTGTGCTTTGTCTGTTTATCGTTCAGTCAATGGGGGTCTTTGGATTCGTCATGTAAAGTTGGTGATTTTCGTAAACAAAAAAACATTGAGGAAAAACCAGAAAGAAAGAAAGAAAAGGAAGAAAGAAGAAAGGAAGGTCAAGATGTTTAGAAAAGACCCACAGGTAATTTATGTCAGGTAGAAAGAAAGTCAGTAAAGCTTATTAACACCCTTTTTTAAGATCAAAGCTCTTTCCAACTTGAAGTCTTCAGAGAGAAGACGGATGCTGAGCAACATCATCGAGACGTATGGTTTGCCAACCAACATGACCAAGGAGACCGAGGAGAGAATCATCCCATCTACAATCAAGCAAACAACCTTCAAGAATATCAAAGGCGTCATGGGAACCATTTTCACTGACGATGCCCAAACACCATTATGGTTCAAGACAAAAGACAGCGAGCTAATCCCGACAGTTTACACTCTATGGAATGCTCCATTTGTGCTTCCAATCATCCATACGCATCCTCATGTTATTGAAGTGCTGGAAGGTGGTGCTGATTTGATGCTTCCTGGTACTGTCCCTCCATTTGATGCTAGAGCGAAGAAGGGTGCCATAGTGGGTGTTGCAGACACTGCCAACCCTTTCATAATCAAGGCTGTCGGTAGAACCATGACCGATATGACTGGGTACACTAGAGTCATTGGTACCACTGGTATTGCTGTTCAAGTTTACCACTCAAATAATGACATGCTGTGCAACATTTCCAAAATAAAAATCAAAGCACCAAAAGAAGTGTCTATGGATATTGCATTGAAAGAGGAGGAGGCTGAAGTTACACAAGAGAATAATGATGGCAATTCTAATGAAACAGAGGCAGATACTACTGTTGGAGAAGCTCAACAAGAAGGCCAAATTGAGAATACACAAGAAGAAGAAATAGTTGAAGTAACAGACCCAGTTCGAGAAGCTACAGAGGCAATTGATGCACTTAGAGTCGAAGATGTTGATAATTTCTTCAAGAGAGCACTATTTCAGACATTAACACAAGAAAAGCTTGATCTACCAATGCCTGCATCAGTATTTATGAATCATATTATCAAAAACCTTGCATCAAACCATCCATCCATTCAAATCAAGAAAACTTCATGGAAAAAAAGTGCCAAATATTTAAAGGCCATGGAAAAGGACAAATATTTAAAACTAAAAGGTAAAGGTGATGATATTACAGTTGTTTCAGCTGCCAAGAAGGAGAATAATGATGATTTGAAGAACTTTGTTCCATACAAGGTTAAAAAGACTAATACTGAGGGCAGCAAATCCAAAGCAGCAAGCACTCAAAACAATGCATTAGTCGTTCACAAGTTTTACAAAGCTAATAGTGTGTTGCGTCCAATTTTCAACGATTTAGATTTGGAATACGCTGGTCTTTTCACCACACAACAACTAAGAGAAATCTTGGACAAGTACATTGTGAAAAACTCCATGATTAATGAAAAGAACAAAAGAACAATTGTGTTAAATGATGTATTAAAAGATGTTGTGAAATCCAAGGAAGTTGTCATTGGTCGAGATAAAATCTTTGAACCATTCTTGAAGAAATTTACAGAGTTTTATCAATTGGAATATCCAAACGCTAAATCAGAAGATGAAAAGTTTGTCACACCACAACCAGTTAGAGGCCAGCCACCACAAGTGCAAATGATATCAGAAACCAAGATTGGTCGTAAAGTGATCACCAGAGTTTCCAACTTTGAGCCATTTGGTATTAATGCAGAAACACTTGCATCTGAATTGAAAGTCAAGTGTTCAGGTTCAACCACTATTGGTGCTAATGTGCAAAACCCCAAACTAGTTGAAGTCACCGTGCAAGGTCCTCATAACAAGATTATTACTGATTTATTGACGAAGAAATATGGGTTGAATCCAAACTGGATCAGTTTTACAGATAAGACCAAAGGGAAGAAGAAGCGCCCAACTGCTCCACCAGCAACTGCATGAATATGAACATATAAAAATATAAATAAATATATCATGTCATTTCAATTATAAACAAAGATCTATATGATGTAACCTAACATTCCCCAGGAAAGTTGTAAAGCTTGAGACCAACGGTAATTTTCTACCAAAGCCATGATTTCAAGCCGATCAGTTTCCTTTAACTGTATATAGTTTTGATGTAATAGCTTCCTGATCATGAAGTCTTTTCTTATGAATGGTGATTTGATTTTATCAGTATGCTTGAAACCCAATAATCGCCATAGTTGACCAGTAAAAGTTTCTAATATTTCAATTTGTTCTTGGGATTCTAAATATAAAGAGTTTGATACTTTGAACTTTTGAACACCACCTTTCTTTGGCAAAATAACATTTGTTCTGCTGACCACCCTATTCTTTGAATTGATGAATGTCAACTCTTTTGAAGATATGTATATCAAAAAGTTCAAAACGTCATAATTGTAGAAACTTTGCAATTCACCAAGTCTAATTTCATTGTTAACATCTTTTACATGGTTATGGTTATAGTTATAGTTAAAAGTGATTTTCAAATAAACCAATCCACTCAACTCGTTTAGCATTGGAAGTATTACATCCATAAACAACTCACCATCCCATTTATAATCAGCATCGGCAAGCACTGTAATATTAACATCAATCACTGGAACCAACTCAACCGCAACAGGATCAACTGAAGTGTTGTTATCAACAGAATAAAGCATCATTTCAGCACCCAGAAACTCTTCGACAATCAGATTAGCAATGAAATCATCCATTTTATTTTTGGCAATGAATAGATCTGTCTGAAACACAACCAGTCTTTTTGACCATGGAGTGATAAAGAAGGCAGGATTTTGGGAATGATCTAATGAAATAATGTATGGCCGTTCCTCAGTTCCTTTATCATAACCATACTTATCCAGCTCTGTAACATGGTACACTTTAACACTGTATCCAATACTCAACGACGTTTCATTTTGTATCTTTGAATCTATGTGGCTTTGCACTTTTGGTATTAAAAATTTTAGTTGTTTGGGTATATCACAGAAAACAGGGATGCTGTAGTTTAAAGAAGGTGATATATGTGCTATTGCAAAGGGAATGAATGCAAATATGAATAGCACCCACACTTTCAGTGCCATCTTGGTGGTGTTTGGAGTGAGGTGCATTATGTTTTTAGTGGTTGCGATCTGATCTAAAATTCGAAAATAGAGATCTAAAATTAGTGATCAGTTGAAAATAGGATATCCTTTATAAATATATGTATTTCTTATAAGATTATTTGATATGACGTATACATTATTATATGCACACAGTAATATCTACTCATCACATTTTTTCAATTTATTTTATAATATACTTTTTAATTTACCTATATTCACATAATGCAATTCTATGTACAACAAACACCCATTAAATCTATATCAATCAATCAATACATTAAATCTGAATCAGTTCAAGTTTATGACAAGGGCAGGGCCATTTGTGGAGGTGATAGAAGCTTGACCAACAACGCTTGGTTTCTTAGCTTCTTGCTTTGAAACCGCATCTTTAAAGGCCTTGGAAATGGCAATGATGTTTTCAATCAATTCCTTATCGGTGAAATCTGCTCTACCAAAGGCAACGTTCAACATGCTACCCTTTTCTCTGAATGGCAAGGACCCATTAGTCTCGCTCAAGGTTTTCACGATATCATTTGTGACGGTTCCACGCTTTGCACTTGGCATCAAATTCTTTGGCCCCAAGGTTCTAGCTAAAGGACGTAGTTTTGGCAAGATATCAGGAGAAGCAAAGGCAGCGTCAAAGGACAAATCTATTTTCCCTTGCTCGATTTCTTGGATTAATTCTTCACCACCAACGACAGAAACACCATTGGCCAAAGCTTCCTTGGCCATTTCTTCATCTGCAGTGAAATATAGGATTCTTGGGGTTTTTAGAGGCTTTGGCAATAGGACAGAACCACGTAGTGGAGCAGTACCTCTTTCTGCAACGACTGGAGTTGTTATGGTAAATGTGGTACTTTCTGGTGGTCTTCCAACTTCGGCCGCTCTCAAGTATCTCAATGCTAAGGCGATGTCCATGTACAATGGGGATTTTGTTGGGTCAGCACGGGCTTTTGAACGCAAGTTTGCCATTCTCTTCAATTCTTGTTTTCTAACGGTTTCACGACTCTGTTGTTTCTCTTTTTGGTCGGCAACTCTAGCCATGTCACCTGGGGCCTTTAGGACAGAGGCGGTGGAAAACAGTCTCCCGCTGGAGATCCTCGTCTGTGTTGTTAGCTGTTTGTTGATCAAAGAAAGCGACATGTCCCTAAACTTCTTGAACTCTTGAATTCTTTGAATTCTGTGTTGATATTGGCCAAAAGATTCAGATGTCCAAATTTTTAAAATTTTCAACGACAAAATTGCCGGTTCGGGACACATTTACATTTACGTCGATTCACTTCACATTTGGCGAGTATAATGGGTATTTTTTTGTTAGCAAAGTGGTGTATTTCATGGGATATTCATAATCTACAGAGTCACATTCATATATAAATCATGTTTGCATTTATGGTTTGTATTTGTATTTCCACATCATTTCTATTCCAGCTATGTACAAAGTAGTATAATGAAATGAATCAATCAATCAATCAATGAGCCAAGTACCATCTTCCCTTGGCTCTACGTCTCTGGATGATCTTGCGACCGTCTTTCAGCTTCATTCTGGACAAGAAGCCGAACTTTTGCTTTCTCTTGTGGGTGTTTGGTTGGTAGGTGTTACCTCTTGATTTCCAACGACGCTGTAGACTCAACAAAGGAGAGACGAAGGACACTGGAGTAGCTTGTCCCAGAGGAGATAGAGAAGCAGCAGCTAATAGAGGAGAGGATTGTTGACGGAAGGCTGTCAATGGAGAGACTTGTCTCAAGGTTGCAAAGGTGCGCAGTGAGCTATATCTAAAGTTAGTGAGTCTGATAATATAATAACATGGATATGGAATGTATGTGGCTAGAGAACACATACCTAGACACCGGTCTGATCAGTCTGTTCATGAACATCTCTCTATTCTTTTGTGTTTATATAATAGTGATATGTACAAAGGTATTATTTATTGGAAGTGATGTTAATTTTCAAAATACGGGTAAAGAAAATTTTTATTTCAGCTCTTCTTCTTATAAACCATCTGAACCAAACAGAAAGAGACGAAAGGCCCACAAGGATGTCGTTCAAGAGACAGAGAAAACCAGTCAAGCTACAAGTCGTCGACACCCCAGTCACAACCCAAATCCTGGGATCCAAAGTGCTGGCCAAAGCTGATGCTGAGCGTGCATTAACCCAATTCATAGAGGCCCAAGAACAAAGACAGGCCCAGAATGTGACAAATGTCAACAGTGACAATGCCTCACTTGCACAGCTCAAGAGAATACAAAGAGACCTGCGTGGGTTGCCTCCTATGGATGCCCCGTTCTCCAAGAAGGGCACTGCTGCCACTACTCCAAAGAAGCATTTCAAGTTTGATTCACCAGAACCAGCAGTAGAAGAGACTCAAGCTAAGGAGGAAGGTACACAAGAACAAATAGAAACACAAGAAGAAGAACAAAAGGAAGAGAAGAAGGAGGAAGAAGCTGTCGATGAAGCGATTGAAGAAGTTGAAGAAGAAATCAAAGAAGCCAAAGAACCAAAACTGTCCAAAGAAGAAAGAAAGCGTTTGAAAAAGGAACAAAAGAAAGCTGAGAAGAAGCAAAAGAAGGAGTAACAACTTGCACCCTTCAAATCCATAGAGCATAATATATACTATTAGTATATAATTAGTGTACACTAGAATAGAAATCAATTACATAATCATTCAAAATTGTAAAGTTTTCTCGGTTCGAATCCCCATCGCCGCATTTATTTATTTTCTTCTGTTTTTTTGCATTTGAATTTGACTCACTTGGACGATTTATAAAATTTGATTTCAATATTTCAATCACTGGAATTAATTATATCATTAAACATAAAAGAAGGTAGAAAAATGGCTTTGAAGAAGGCTGGTGTTTTAGGTGCCACCGGTAGTGTGGGTCAACGTTTCATCTTGTTGTTATCCAACCACCCAAATTTCGAACTATCTGTTCTAGGTGCTTCCTCAAGATCTGCTGGTAAGAAGTATGTCGATGCCGTTACTTGGAAACAAACCCAATTGTTGCCAGAATCCGCAAAGAACATCATCGTGAGTGAATGCTCCGCTGAGGCCTTCAAGGACTGTGACGTTGTCTTTTCTGGGCTAGATGCCGACTATGCTGGTCCTATTGAAAAGGCCTTTGTCGAAGCTGGGTTGGCTGTTGTTTCCAATGCAAAGAACTACAGAAGAGAGGCAGATGTCCCATTGGTCGTCCCAATCGTCAACCCTGAACACTTGGAAGTCATTGAAACCAAGCTTGCCACTGCGAAGAAGGAGGGCAAGCCACGCCCTGGGTTCATTGCCTGTATCTCAAACTGCTCCACTGCTGGGTTGGTTGCCCCATTGAAACCATTGGTTGAAAAGTTTGGGCCAATTGAATTGTTAACCACCACCACTCTACAAGCCATTTCTGGTGCTGGGTTCTCTCCAGGTGTTTCCGGTATCGATGTTTTGGATAACATTGTCCCATACATCTCTGGTGAAGAAGATAAGATTGAATGGGAAACCAAGAAAATCCTGGGTTCAGTCAATGCTGCTAAAGATGGGTTCGACATCCTTTCAGATGAAGAGACCAGAGTCTCTGCACAATGTAACAGAGTTGCTGTTTCCGATGGTCATACCGAATGTATCTCTCTAAAATTCAAGAACAGACCAGCCCCATCCGTTGAAGAGGTTAAGCAAACTCTACGTGATTACGTCTGTGATGCCTTCAAGTTGGGCTGCCACTCTGCTCCAAAGCAAACCATCCATGTCTTGGAAGAACCAGATAGACCACAACCAAGATTGGACCGTGAAAGAGACAATGGGTACGGTGTTTCTGTTGGCCGTGTTAGAGAAGACCCAGTCTTGGACTTTAAGATGGTTGTTTTGTCCCACAACACCATCATTGGTGCTGCTGGTGCTGGTATCTTGATTGCTGAGATCCTATTGGCCAAGAATATGATTTGAGAGTTTAGAAATCCATCATAATATAATTTTGTATCAGTTTAATCAGTTAATCTTTCATCACTCATGTAATTAAAACGTCTTTTATATATTTTAATAATCATATTATAATCATCAATATACTGCGTTAATATTAACTAATATATGCAGTAGAATTTTTCAATATCAGATATTCAAATAGTGAAAAAGATGCATATTAAATTCTTCTAAAAGATTACCTACGCAAGCTGTATAATTACAACCGCTATACGGTTATACAACTTATTGATATAGATAATAGCAGATGGATATCACTAGAGATTTGGAAGAAATCAATCATGAAGATGTATCAACACATATCTATGATCTATACGTGGATTCAGCACCAGATAAAGCTCAAGATTTAGGTATCTTCAACAGACAAAACTCATTGAACATCAACATTTTAGACAATGAGTTCCACATTGAACAATCATTATCGAGTTTGAACGGTGTTTCTAGTTCAACAGGGTTTGTTCTATGGAAGGTATCTGTTGGATTCATTAAATGGTTATTACAATCCGGTTTGTATGATTTGAATGAAGATAGTACAGTGGTGGAGTTAGGATCTGGTGTTACAGGCTTGTTCACATGTTTAGTTGGTCAAAAAGTTGGTCATTATATTGCTACTGATCAACAGCATTTATTAAAATTGTTAAAGAGAAATATCACAACGAACTTTCCTAAAGAATTTGAGAGTGGGACTATGGAATCAAATATTAGTGGTGGTGTATCAGATGGGAAGAAGCAAAAGAATAAACAGAATAATAATAATAAAAAATATACCAGCAAGCCATGTAAAGTGGATGCATGTGAATATGATTGGGAATATCCAGAGGTTGGTTATCAAGAAGTGGTACAATTACTATCAGGGTCTGGTGCTTGTGCAGAACATCCTGATTTTATAATTGGATGTGATTTAGTGTACAATGATTATTTAGTACCTCATTTAGTTAATGCATTGAAAACACTTGCTGGACCAAACACAAAGATCCTTATAGGTTTACAACTAAGATTACCAGAAAACATTGAATTATTTGTGCAAGAATTATTAGATAATGGGTTCAATGTTTATAAACATCCAGATAATCTAGTTAGTGAAGAACTAAGGCATGGGTTTGTTATTTACTACATAACATTAAAGCAGGTTATATAACTAATCATATAATATTCAAGATAGAATATAATATATGAATATAGAATAGTAAAAATAGAATAGATTTTAATAAATAGTACTTATAGAAATACAGATATAGCTTCATGCATTGACAATTCATTATTCCCAATATAAATATATAGTCAAAATAAACGTTAAAGCTCAAGCTTCTTCAGACTCCAATTTTGCCATCAATTCCTTGTGGTACTTACCCAATGCTTCAAAATCAGTTTCTTGCATTGGCCAGCCAACACCCAACCCAGTGGCTTCATCACGCTTTGGAATGACATGGAAATGAACATGGTCAACAACTTGGTGGGCAATTCTACCGTTGTTTTGCAAGATGTTGTAACCAACACCATCTGGACCATCTTCTGCAACACCTAGCAATTTAGCAACTCTTTTGGCAACTTTTAACAAGTCCCCTAGGGATTCGTCTGATAGGTTGTGTAACTTGGCACCATGTTCTTTTGGAATGACTAGTGCATGGCCTTTAGCAGTTGGTTGGATATCTAGAAAAGAGTATGATAATTCTGTTTCAATCAATTTGAATGAAGGAATTTCACCTTAAAAAAAGTGTTAATAAAAAGTGTAGTTTAAAAATGAAATAGTCAAGAAAGCACCTTTGATGATTTTGCAAAAGATACAAGCAGCAGACATTGATGATTGATGGTTGATTATGAAGTATACCAGACTATATTGGTTGATCAATTGTAATTGTTGTAAATATGAATTATAAAAGAACAAATCTCGGAGTGTTTAAAATCTGATCATTGTTTAAATTTGAAATATTTGAATGGGGTTTATACGAAAAGAGAAAAGAAGTGTCACCCGGCTAAAGATAAATATTATGTAATATATTACAAATCATTATACTACAGTGTACATACTACACTCCTAAGTTCCATGGGATCATATTTATATATTCAAAATCTATGTGCTTAGACACATACACACACTTACAGATCATGCCAAGTACTCATAAGTTTGATTATCACCTCTTTGCAAGTACTCTCTCTCAATCAATAGATCAATAGCCTTCTTGATGTCTGCAACTTTAGCATTGAAACGTTGGTGGGATTGTTGAATAACTTCATTGATCAAGGCAGTATGCCCCAAGGTCTTTCTGGCCTTCATAATTCTCACAATACAAGCTTGCAAAAACATCTTTCTATCTTCACTAATCTCCTTCTCAGCATCATCAGCCTCTTGCTTGTTCTGCTCCAGCTTAACACTGGTGAAGAAATTCATCTTTAATCTCTTGGACTTGTATTCATTCACAACGGTAAATTTGGTGTTCAAGTCTTTAATCTTATCGGTTTCAGGTGGACTCTGCGTTAATAATCTGTATTTAACCATTGGTAGGATTGAAGCAGCAACAGTGGCAGCATCCAACCCAGTCAATTCAACCAATTCACCCAAACTATATGTATCATTTTCATTAAATGGCAAAATAATAGCCATTTGGTACAATGACATGGATAATGTAAAAGGTGGCTTACCAGGCTTTGACAAATTGGCCTTAATGTCCCCTCTCCCTAATGACCACAACCATTTCAACATTCTACCAGAATGCTTCTGAGAATAAAGTTCTTCTAATTTGGTGTATGTTGGGACTAAATCAGCTGGTAGTTGGAAATTACTCTTGGTGTATGTGAATGGCCACATTGTTTCAGCTAAAATAAATGGTTGGAAATCTGGAACAATATTTTTAGTACGTTCTTTAGCAACTTCCTCTTTAAATAAAATCTTCAATTCATGTGAAGCCTTAACATCTTGGAACATCTTAGTCATCTTGGATGTGTACTCCAAACTGTTTTCGGTTTGCAATCTTTGAATAATGGATTCTTCAGCTTCTTCAGATGAAGAAGTACCATGGATCAATCTTCTAGCCAACAAACGTCTATAATGAGTTTCAAATGCATCCTTATCGGTGATAAACTTGAACACAACCATGATATCATCAGCATTCATGTCAGATGTAGCGTCTGCATCTTTATTTTTCTTCAACAATGTATCACTGTATTTGGCCAACAAATCCGGAGTTCTTGAGGTACCTTTATACCCAGCTGGTTTGGCAATGGTGTTGGTATTGATGTAAGTACGGCACGCAGTATCTAAAGCCTTAACAAAAATTGGATGGTTTTGGAATGCACTGGAGACAATGCCTTGGAATGTTTGGTAAACTTGAATCAAAGCCTTAATGTATAATTTTGGATCAATACCAGATGCATGTTTTTTATTAGCAACTGAAGATGAAGCAGCACCAGTAGCTTCACTGTTCTTTTGGACATCATTCTGCAAGTTCTCAATAGCCTTCAAACCTTGAGCTTCAATGTATTTGGAGAAAATTTCAGCCAATGGGTCCAAAGTTGATGGAACTCTATTAAACAAGGAAAACATTTTGGAAATGTTTTCAATTTGGTTCTGATCCAATAAATTCGTAAACTCATCATATAATTCTTGTGAATGTGCAACGATCAATGTGTTGTTTAAAGTGTCAGTCAAAGGTTTCTTTGAATGCTCATCCAAGTACAATGTTTCCCGACTTTCTTCTTCATTGATTCTTTGTTCAGCTTTTCTCATATAATCAACAACATTATGAGAATTCAAATATTCAGCAGACTCAGTAGCATAAAAGTTCTTTGTAGCTTCTAAGAATGGGGTTTCAAATTGATTGATATAAATCTCCAGGTTTGGTTTCTTCAAGTCTTGGATATCAATACCCAACAAGACAAAAGATCTTATAGCGACAGATACAATTGTGGCATCAACAACTTGGTTTTCTCTTTGTAGTTTAATTTGTTCAAGGATTTCCTTAATCAAAATGTTTACATTTGGAGTGAAAAGTTCATCCCTCCAAGTTAGCAATGCCAAAGTGTTGACATCGTAAACATCTCTTCTCCCATCACTTCTCTCCTTTTGAACCCAATATCTATTCATGTAGTCAAACACATGGTTCAAATACCCTGCACCAACAGTATATCTATTCCAACGCTTCACATAATACTCCAAAAAAGTTTCATTTGGTTTTTTATCCAAAGAACGAACATAGGAAATCAAATACTCCTTTAATTTTTTGTAAATTTCAGCACCAACCAATAAAGAAGATTGTGATGAGGTAGCAGATGGGTTCAGATTCTGTGGGGTTCTGGATTTGTTGACACAATAGTTGTAAATAACTGAATAGACGTTCATGTACATCTGTGGAGTCACGGCAGCCTGTTCATCTGACCCAATGATCAGTTTCAACCCTGGCTCAACATACAACCAGGTGGCTGCTAAATCGTTGGATTTTGGCAAGTCTGACATTGGCTGTGTGTTTTGTGATGTATAATATGTGTTATTTGATCAAGTTGATATGATTGTGTAACTGAACTAGACAACTAAAACTAGAGCAAAACAGAACAGGACAAAACAAAAATAGCAGTTGAACAATGGAACCGTATTATGAAATTGAAAAGAAAATGGAAATGAAGAAACAATTCACAATGGACTTCTTTTTGGGAAGTCTGTATGTATTGTTTTGGTGATTAGTTTGCTGTGTCAGCTCTTTTAACGCCTTTGTTGATTTGAATTTGATGAATTTGTTGCGCTGCGTAATGGAAAGTCCAGAAAGGAGGATTACCCGGAAATGAGATCACGTGACTTATTTTTAATTGTGTTTTTGTTATGGTGCAGTGGAAAACACGTCTTCAAAGTATTACTGTAGTAGGTTCGAGTTATGATAGGGGAATATCTGTTCAATTTGAAGTTGAAGGAAATCGATTCCCTTGAAAGTTGGCATTGTAGACTGCAGTAGTAGTAGTAAGTTGATCAGATTGACAAGACTACTTGTATATTATTCTGTATGTAGTGACAGCTAGCGAGACTACAAATAGTAGTGGATATGGGTTCCCTTCTCAGCAACATTTGAAACAATAACACAGCAGAAGTTAAATTATACAACACGTCCAAACGAATAACTAGTATTAACAACACCATTGAATTACAGATTTCACCCTTTTTTGTTCTTTTATCGACAGAAGAATGACCAAAGGCCAGACTCCAGAGACCATACAAACCTGAAAGGCTTCAATTCACTTTGGTAGTGGTAAAATAAACGTAACTACAGTTTAATTCTATTGCATTACCCCAGACTTCAGAGTGTGCCGTAACCCGTTAGGCTCTTGTAAGTTGTGATGTTCTTATAACCGCAAAAGGAGGAACAATTCCACTAATCACAGCTCAGGAATCAGCCCAGACTCCAGAGCAAGTTGTAGGAACAATGGATATCCTTCTTTAGAGTCAGACTGCTGCACTGTTTATCTCGAATAGTCAGTTGTTGCCTCACTACGGCTTTGGGCTAAGCAAAGGCAAGGCAACGGCTAATACTGCCCAGAGTGCTGCTGGAAGGGGTGCCAGACTCCAGGAACCTCTGCCTAAGTCCAGGCTGAAACCAAGAGAGCTGGGCAGGGCATCCTCCCCGGTACAGGACATTTCCCCAGCCTATTCTCTGAAGGAAAAAATTTTGCTGATAAGTGCTAGTCCCATTAGTCTCAGTAGTCCCTGAATGCCTATGATTCATCGTCTTTCAAGGCTCAAATACATTCTGGGGCAATACCAATCTCTTTGCCAATGGTTCCAAAAACGAGTTAAACATCTTTGTTTTTTTACTACTAGTTCATATATACTTTCTCATAGTATATATACAGTATTGTCTATATCAACTTGTGCTCAAACTCTTCTTTCCATCCAACTTCCAGCTGTGTCTCCAGACCTTCCCGAGTCTCCAGTGTTCCTAGGTCCAAAATAAGCGATGTGGACATTATTAAAACCCAAAACCCAAAATCACCATCATCATTGATCATCACTGAAATTTTATATAAACTTCCCTTGGTCAGAAATTTGTTACAAACTTTTGTGAGGATGCTAAGAGCTACCACCAATAACCTGATCTCCAAAAGAACCGTAATGACTGCTTCACAACCATTCAAACCAGCCCCAAGATTGACTCTAAGTGACTTGAATCCCCATGTCGTCGAGGCCCAATACGCTGTTCGTGGGCTAATCCCAATCAAAGCTGAAGAACTAAGAGAAAAGTTGAAAGTTCACCCAGAATCTGTTCCTTTCAAGAAGATCATCAATGCAAACATTGGTAACCCTCAACAACTACAACAACACCCTTTGACTTTCTACAGATCAGTCTTATCTATCCTACAAAACCCAAAACTATTGGAAGCTAAAGATTTGTACCCAGAAGATGTCAAGCAAAGAGCTAGAAACCTATTGGCCAACATCTCTTCTGTTGGTGCTTATTCTCATTCACAAGGTGTTGCTTACGTTCGTCAAGCTGTCGCCAAGTTCATCACTACCAGAGATGGTGGTGTCAAGGCTTACCCAGAAAACATCTATCTAACAACCGGTGCTTCAGATGCTGTTAAATCAATCTTGCAAATTGTTCTAAATGGTGAAAAGGATTCTGGTGTTATGATTCCAATCCCACAATACCCATTATATACTGCTGCCATCACTTTGAACAACGCTACCCCAATCCCATACTATTTGAAGGAAGAAGAAGGTTGGTCAACAAACCCACAAGAAATTGAAGAGTTGGTTTCTTCTGCTAACAAGTTTGGCATCAAACCAAAGATCTTGGTTGTTATCAACCCAGGTAACCCAACTGGTTCCATCTTATCTGTCCCAGACATTGAAAACATCTTGACCGTTGCTGCTAAGAACGGGTTGGTTGTCATTGCTGATGAAGTTTACCAAGAAAACATCTTTGAAGGTAAGAAGTTCCACTCCTTCAAGTCTGTTTTGGCTGGTTTACAAGCCAAGAATGCGGACTTGTACGACAATGTCCAATTGGCCTCTTTGCACTCTACTTCAAAGGGTGTTTCTGGTGAATGTGGTCAAAGAGCTGGTTACATGGAGCTAATCAACTTTGCCCCAGAAGTCCATGCAACTTTCCTAAAACTAGCCTCCATTTCTTTATGTCCAGTCGTCACTGGTCAAGCTTTGATTGAAATGATGGTCAACCCACCAAAGCACGGCGATGCATCTTATGAGCATGACCAAAAGGAAAGAAACTATATCCATGAATCTTATGCTTCAAAGGCCAATGCATTGTACGAAGCCTTCTCCAATTTGGAACACATCACTGTTCAAAAGCCAGAAGGTGCCATGTACTTGTTCCCAAGAATCTTTTTGAACGAAAAGATGATTGCTAAGGCCCAAGAACTAGGGTTAGCCCCAGACGCTTACTACTGTTTGGAATTGTTGGAACATACTGGTATTTGTGTTGTTCCAGGTTCTGGTTTTGGTCAAGTTGAAGGTACTTACCACGTTAGAACCACTTTCTTGCCTCCAGGTAAGGAATGGATTGACCAATGGGCCAAGTTCCACAAGGAATTCTTTGAAAAGTTTGCAGATGAAGCTTAAAATAATTAATAACCATATTTATTTTCAATTTATTTTTGTTTTGGTTCTATAAACTGGTTTGTGTTCATTTTTCATTTTTTTTTGGTTAGAAAGAGACTGTTGATAGTATGATATTCATGAAGAGTTACTTTATTATTCTTGCAGTTTATTTAATTCTTTACATATAGAGTGTAATATATAACTACTTGTTCTGTTACTTTATTCTCTGTTTTCATTTAGTACTTATGCACATGTATTAATACTTATTTTTAATCCACCTTGATATTCTTTTCAGTCAATAGTACACTATATGTCAATGCTAACCAACTTGGCAACCAGCCAATGGTGATCACAAACCAGGTTAAACAACTGAAATCCTTCCAACTAGAAACCAAGTTTGATAATAATGCACCTAAGCCATTTGTTTCCTTAGAAACAATAATTGATAAGATAAAAGGGTTGGAAATTATTAAAAACAATACATTCTTCTTATTGTTGAATCTATCACTAATAAAAGTCAATGGCAATGCAAACAACCCAACTGTAAATGTCAATGAAAAGTTTAACACTAATAACGAAAACAAACCGGAACATAGATACATTAATGCAATTGTTCTAATCATGATTTTGGTTTCTTGTTTAGATGGGATTGAAATGAATAATGGCGTTAATGCAGTGGCGATGGACCCACCAATCAACAAATACATAAATGCCGTTGGTAAGAATTGTGCCAATTCTGTAATAGCAAACCCAATCAATACACTACCAATCAATATCACACTTGCTGGGATCAGGTGTTGTAATAGCTGTATTGGTGAAAATGAACTATTAAAAATGTTATCCAATGCACTTAATGCAAAACTAGCTGCAATGCATCCAGCTGATGGCAGATAAGTACCAATGGACACAAAGTTTCTTGGTGCCAATAAAAAGTAGAAAAAGAACGATTGATGGAATTTTTCAAGCAAGTTGTTAACTGATCTGAAAATGGCTTCTGGAACTCTACCAAATGTTGTGATATCATATGGGCCAGTGGTACCAATTGCCTTCAATGTGATAGCCTGGATTCTCCAACCACTGAACGCTTCATTACCATGGCCTGGTTTCAAACCGGCAAGCGCCAATTCCACAATACCTCTGGTTAACAGGCGCAATCTTGACCAATAGTTATTTGTGTGTAATTCAGCTTGTGATGTACCTTGTAAACTAACTCTTGGACCTTCATGTTCAGAAATCGACACAGCAATGTTAACAAGATCCAAATTTGGCAATTGCCCATTGATCCCTTCGTAGTAAAGCTCAATGTAATCAAAGTTGTCATGACCGCTTGGGTAATCTAACATAACAGCACTTTCAATGGATCCACCGGTCAAATCTAAAGAGCTATGATAAGCATTGACCCAAGATCTTAAAGATTCATTAGGATCATGTGGGATCACAATGATAATGTTCTTGGACCACACACCCCATCTGTGGAAATATCTTGCCAATGCAAGTGTTGTACTCAAACCACCAATGTTTTGTAACCCATCAGAGTTGAAAAAAGCAGCACCAAGAACCATTGCTTTAGTATCATCACCTCTTGGAGCGTGCCAAATCGCATACAAGTTCTTGTAACCAGACTCAGTCTCGTGAATTGCTGTCTTGTATCCAATGTCATCAAACCAAGTTCGGATTGTATCTATGCTAGAGTTATAATCGATGATGCCATCTTGGTTGAACTTTGCAATCTGTGTTCTGTACCCTCTCAATATGTTCCATTCACTCTCTCTGAAGTAACTATATGCTTGTGATGGCATCAATGCATTTTCTGAGATGTATGTTCTTCTATATTGACCATCCATTGGTAATACTGCTATCCAAGCAACACCAACAATGGCGAATAGTAGTGAAAACACAGGAAGTAGCTTAATGATTTTTGGCACTAGACCATGCTTCACAATTAGCCTGTGTACTTGCTCCAATAGAGCCATCTTTTTGTAGTTATTATACTCTGTGATACAGAACTGTTGATTGTATTTCTCATCAAGCGTGTTTGACGTGTTGTTTTGTTGAAAGTATTTTGGTTGGAGCAGCACAATGAGGTCACATGACACGTCACATGATCAATATTAGAAATATGAAGCAAGGCATAACTCTCTTTGATTAAATAAATACCAACCAAAATCAGTTATAAGACACTTACACAGAGAGTCATACTCACTATAATCCTTCACTATATCCTCCTTCATCCCTCCATCTTCTGTATTGACTCAAGCTATACGTGGTGTTTGGGTTTCTTTCATTATGTAAAAATTTAAACAGTAAACAATTACCAATATTAAGCGTAATACAGTAAATTTATTTATAAGAAAACAACACCAACAAAGACTAAACAGCTTACAATATGTCACAGTCCATTGGTGAGAAACGTGGAAGAACGGAAACAAAGTCCTTGGATGCGTTGTTTGAGAAACAGAACTCCAAATGGGGTTCCAAGAGAGACAACATCATTACTAAATACATCAACTATCCAACAGCCATCAACAGCGCATTGACACCAGAGCAGGCCGACGCCTACCAAATCATTTATCGTATTGAAGAGATCACACAAAAGATTTTGAATAATGATTTAAACTACCCAAAGAAGGCCAATAGAGCTCCATCACCTCCACCAATGTATGATACTAGTGGTAAGAGAACAAACACCAGAGAGGACCGTTTGAAAAAGGCACTTGAAGATGAAAGACATTTCTTGATTGATATTGCTGCTAGAGTTGTACCTAACTACGTTGCACCAACTGATTATAGAAGACCAAAGAGTTTGCTTGAGAAATTAT
Source organism: Liangdongia berthetii (assembly GCA_030564525.1). NCBI lineage: Eukaryota > Fungi > Ascomycota > Saccharomycetes > Phaffomycetales > Wickerhamomycetaceae > Liangdongia > Liangdongia berthetii. Next base: position 75,520 of record JAJLVX010000007.1, on the reverse strand, counting down.
TCATTCCAGTTCAAGATCATCCAGATATCAACTTTATTGGGTTATTGTTGGGTCCTAGAGGTCATACTTTGAGAAAAATGGAAGAAGAAACAGGTTCTAAAATTGCTATTAGAGGTAAAGGTTCTGTTAAAGAAGGTAAGAACAGAGGTATGTCCCAAGAACACAACAACTTGGAAGAACCACTTCATATTCAAATCAGTGGTGATTCAGAAGAAAAAATCAAGGCTGGTATTGCAGCTTGTCAAGTTATTATACAAAAGGCCATTGAAATACCAGAAGGTCAAAATGATTTAAAGAGAATTCAATTAAGAGAGTTAGCTGCTTTGAACGGTACATTAAGAGAAGATGAAGATAGACCTTGTACGATATGTGGACAAAGAGGTCACAGAAGACATGAATGCCCAGAGTCATCAAACTTTTTGTCAAAAATTGTTTGTAGAATATGTGGGAATGTTGGACACTTTGCAAGAGATTGTAAACAAAGAAGAGGCCAATTCCAAGGTAATGGTATTAATGTTGAACAAGAATTGAATAACATTTTGAATGACGTTAATGGTGGTAATGTGAACAACAACAGTGAAGATAATACACCTCCTTGGAAAAAGAGACACATTGATTCTGGGTCTGGTTTTGCAAACAGATTTGCTAATGCACCACCTCCATCAAGAATATCAAACATACACCAGCAGCCACAACAACAACCACCTGCTCCTCCAGGCCTTGCTCCTCCACCAGGATTAGTTCCACCACCTGGATTATCTGCTCCTCCAGGTCTAAATGCACCACCAGGCTTATCAGCTCCACCAGGTTTAAGTGCTCCACCAGGTGTTTCAATGCCACCACCACCTTTACCTGTTCAAGCACAAACACAAGCACAACCACAACCACCATCAAGCACAGCACCTCTTCCTCCACCCCCATCTACTCAAAATATTGTACCTCCACCAGGATTACAGGCACCGCCACCGCCTCCACCAGGTATCAGCGCTCCTCTTCCTCCACCAAGTTTAGTGGCACCACCTGCACCACCTGTTGCAGCTCCAGTCCCACCACCTGGTTTGAGCGCACCATTACCACCACCACCTTCACTGCCTGTTCCTCCTGCACCTACTCCAGGTGATGAAAATGAGCAAAAATAATATAAATGTATGTACTATGCTCTTGTGTACTATCAAGAAACCAAAAAAGAGAAAAGAAAAAGAAAACTTGTATCATATCATTTACTACATCCACTAGTGAAAAGGATTGTTATATATTCAAGGCGCCTGCAAGGAAATTATTGTATATATTACATTGATTGTGAGTTTATTTATTCTTGTTTGCCCACTTTTTAGCATTTTCCAAAAATTTAGAAAATTTCTTGTCATCAGGAAAGACGTAGTCGTAATACTCTTGTGTAGAACCATCCTCCAAAGTCTTTGTCTTTTTGACAACGGTTGGTAATCTGTTTTGTATTTTGGTTTGTGTCTCCTCTGTACCATATTTATCTTCAAACTGCTTGAATGCTTCAAATAAAACAATTCTTTCGTCACGTAATGCATTAGCTTTGAAATGAGCAATTGCTTTCTCAAAGACATATCTAGCCTTTTCTTTAGCCTCATTCGAGATATCAAATTCATATTCAAATTCATCTTCATCTAAACCAGATTCCTCCAACTTGGTTTCATAATCTTGCAATTGTTCATCAGTTGGGACTGTCAATTCAAATAATGCCGATTTAATCCAAATAGCAGGCTCATTAGGTTTCTGTATTAGTTGTTTGGAATATAACTCTCTTGCACTCTCATAGTTTCTTTGATCAGTTTCAAATTCGATGTATCTACTCCAAATCTTTTCAGAGTTGACAAGTTCTATAGCAATATCATAAATACCACGAGCCCTATCCAAATCACTCAAGTTTTCCTCCAGTTCAGCATAGTCTATCCAAATGTCTTCATTTTGTGGAAATGATTCAATGTATTTTTCATAAATCTTGCGGACACGGTCGAATTCCTTTAATTTAATTTCCAATTCAATGTAGTGTTTAAAAGTCTTTGGTTTGGGATACTTGCCAATAGAACGACCAAGTAATTTTCTTGCTGCTGAGAGGTTTCCATGACGTATTTCAAAATTACTATAAAGTATCCAAACCTTACTGAATGTGAATTTTTGTGTCTCCAAAATAGATAGTAACTGTTTGTAAACTTTTCTTGTCGAATCTGCATCACCATGCTTCTCTTCAAATATAGCTTGCCTTATCCATAGCAAAATGTAAGTTTTCCAGTGTATCTTTTCTGTTTGCTTAGGCATGTATTCTATGGATTTCTTGTATGCCGTTCTTTGAGTTTCAACATCAAAACCTTCTAGTAATGATAAATATGTCCACCAAGTTTCATAATCTGTTGGGTCTTGAGATAACTCTTGTTCGTATTTGACTTTTCTCTTGTTTATAATGGATGATTCAATACCATCTTTATCACCATATTGCTTTTCAAATTGTGATAACCCATCTTTCAATATTTGTGAATTTGGTAAAGCAGTCAACCCAAACTTATAAATAGCTCTAGCACGTTCCCATTCTTTATGTAAACCTTCCCAGTGAGCAAAATTTACAATTAATTTTTCTGATTGGATAGCATCAATACCAGCAGAATATACTTGACGGACAGTTGCTGGAGTACCATGTTCATCTTCAAACTTGACCCATTTCAACCAAGTCTCCGAGTATGGATGGATAAATACAAATTGGTTAAACACAGCACGAACGTTATCGTATTCATCATAACGTTTTTCAAAATTGACAAATGCATCCCAACATGGAACATCTGGCTCCCATTTCATCCATCTCTTGAATATAGCCCTAGTCCCTAAAACATTGCCCAAGGTTTCTTCAGTTTGGACATAACGGAACCAAAACTTATCGACTCTAGGCAGCAATGTTGTGACACGATCAAAAAGATTTCTAGCATGGTTGATGTTTCTAGTTTTCAATTCTGAATCGATGTAACGAATCCATAATGGGACGTGATAATGGTTGACTTCTAAAGCACGCTCGAACACAGATCTTGCTCTTCTCAAGTCCTTATGTTCAATTTCGAACTGCGCGTATCGCATCCATTGACCAAAGTCCAATCTGTTTCTTCTCAAAGCATCTTCAAACTCTTGTCTTTTTCTTCTTTGAAGCTCATGAAGTTCTTCTAGATCTGCAATCTTGACTCTTGTTTTGCCTGATGGAGCCTCTCTAACATCATAAGCTTCTTTTAGAATCTGCTCGGAAGTTATCTGTAGTTCAGCAGGTGTTTTGTCCTTGGGTTTTCTATTTGGTCTGGTGCTCATTGTTGTTTATTAAACCAATATATCTTCTTTCTATTAATTCTACGTTTCTGTAATTGTTTTGGTAACTGGTTATATTTTTTTTGACTGCCAAATTTTCACGTGTTGCGAGTCCCGACAATTTAGGCTGAATAGAGTATAGCTAAGTAAGTACTACTACTACGACTACAATTATAAAGAATCTAGGCATTAGTCATGATATTTTGGGTAAAACTATTTACATCATCATCACATTAAACATTAAAATTAGCTAGCAGCAAGCATGCTCAAGCAGCAGCTTCAGTAACAGCAGTAGCTGGCTCGACAGGAGTAGTAGTGTACTTGACATCAACAGAAGCTTTATCAGCAAAACACTTGACGGAAACCTCAACCTTGAATGCCTCCTCTTCATCATGTTCAGGGTGTGCATGTTCATCAACATAGTTCCAAGTGATGTGGTCAAATTGCTCATCAGTAGCAATCTTGTGGAAGATGATAACCAAACCAGAGTTCTCCTTGATTTCCTTCAACAAGTGCTTTTCAACGTGTTGGTGCAAGTGTCTGACAAACTTCTTGTTGTGTCTGTTCAACGAGTCCTTAATCTTTTCTGGGTCATTGTGGGACTCATGTAATACAAATGGTGGGAAGTAATGGATATGGGCATGAGCAACGTATTCGTGATCTTCTCTTTCACCTCTTAGAAAGGCTTCAAAGGATTCCAAATCTTCAAACTCTTGTTTAGCGTTGGCGATAGCTTGCTTCTTCTTTTGTTGTTTCTTATCCTTTGCAGTCATGTTGGTGAGTTCTGTAGGTATGTATAAGCTGTGTAGTGTATATGAATTTAATACTAGTAGTAATTAGTATATGTAGCAATAGGCAAAAGCAAAACTTAAATTTCAAAGGAGAATTGGGACAAAAGACCCATTTATATACCTTTTGCCATTACTGGTATAAGTGCTGATGATGATGCCATGATGATGCTACACTCGATCATCACATCATGTTACCACCAATTCCCCATTAAAATGCAACGTTGGAATTGATGGAGAGATTTTTATGTACGATGCTGTGGAACACAGTGAAACAACAGGTGACAAATTACAATGAAGAAGAACTGAATAGAATGGAAGAGAAATATAGTAGAATTCATAGTTAACACAGTTCAATTATTCAATTCAATTTGTTATTCATTATCATCATCATCTAAACTATTGTATCCAGTTGAGCATTGTTTGCTCAGTCTTCAGAGCAACCTTCATTGTTCAGCCATTTCTCAAAGTGTCAATTTTTCAGCTTGTGCAAATTCAGAGGGACAAAGAAAGTTGCGAGTTCGACTCTCGGAAGAGGAATATTTTAATATAAATATAATTAAATATAGTTATACCTCTTTTCAAGACTATTAATATAAATCAATAATTTATATTTCATTCAACACCAACATAAATCCTCTGTTACGATGTTAATCAGTTGTAATTTTGAGATCTAATTTTTTATGCGAAAACCAAAAACACAACAGAAATATTACCAACATCAAGACAAAGAGATAAAGACAAATAATGAGTCTGTACTTGCCAAACCCATGTCTACTGGGCATTATATTCACAATATCAACACATAATGGCCCCCAATTAGTGTACCACTATCCTCCAAAACCTCATGTTTATGGCTACAGAGCGGCTCCATTTGCTCTCGATAACGCATTGATGAAAGATCATGAAAAGAATTCAGAGTTTGGTGAAAGCAATAGACATGATGAGCTTAATGATGATAATGACACAGATTCCGACTCAGACTCTTCTGATGAAGTCACTGATACTGATTCTGATTTTGATTCCTCTTCTGATGAGGAAAGATTCACCAATGTGGGAAACACAGCGGCGGCTAACCACTTCACTGGACAAACATTGCTTGATATTCTTGACGAGAAGGACAAGAAGAAGAAACTGAGACGTAAAAGAAGAGAACTCCTGAATTCTGGAAAGAAGCGTCCAAACTCAATCTCTTCAGGCCCATGGAAATCAAACACAAACTCTGAAAACAACTCGGTGGTCAATTCTAGTGCTTCAAAAAACAATGGCTCAAGAATCAACAAAGTCTTTGGGTTCAACGTTGAATTCTTATGTGAGTTTTTAAACCCTCCAAAACAATTGTGCAACTCCAGATTTGAAATGACTGTTGATGATATGGCATTCTTGGGATTGCCAATCCATGTTAATGATGATGGCTCATGGAGAAGAGAGAAACAAAAAAGAGACTTGAAATCAAAACATTCAACAAATGCTTCTACAAATAATGCTTCATTGAAAGATAGTTCTGATCATGAGAACGCCACCAACGAAGAAGAAGAAGAGGAGGAGGAAGAAGAAGAAAAAGAAAAAGAACAACAGGATGATAACGAAGATAATGATAATGAGAATAATACAAACGAGAATGAAGATGAAACCAACAAAAAGGAAAACAAGTGTAATATGAGCATGTTCCATATAGTGTTTGTGATGAATCCTCCAGTTGCAGAGTATAACTATAGAATTGATGAAATGTTTCACTATGTTGTTTCAAGATTAGGTTTGGTTCTAAGATATGAACAGGCAAAATCAAACTATGTCAATGATGAAGCCACAAAGATTTTAAAGATTAAAGAAGAAAATGAAAATTTATCATTAATTGAACTATACAACAAGTCGGAAAAAGAATCGTCATTAGCTAATGCTTTATCACAATGTTTCAAATCAATTTCAACATCAAACATTGCCAATTTAGAAATTAATGACAAGTTAATTTCATTACAAATCCCATTGAAAAATCAATTTGAATCTTTACCACCAAAAACTACTCCAGTTTTACCTGGTTCATATTTATCAACTGCAAATTCCTTAAGTGGTGATGATGAAGATTCCGAAAACAAAATGGGATACATGGCATTACTACTATTAGATGAACCTGAAAAAATCATTTCAGATTTAAAAACAGAAGCAAACAGTCCATTGGCCACATTCATTAGGAACATCCAACCAACAATGTCTTTAAACAAATTGGCCACGAATAATCAAGTTGATATCAATCAGTTGAAGTCATTTGCAAACCATTTGATTTATTGGAGACGTGCAAGAGCTATCATCCCATTACAAACGAAATATGTCTTTATTGTGTCACCAATGGCACCAATGGAGAACATCCATGAAAATATGAGGATTTTTAAAAGAGATTTCACCTCTTTACCATCCCTTCCATCATTTTTATCACTGTTGTCAAGTTCCAAACCAAGACAATATTCAACCATCATTCCAAGTAAAGATCACAAGGAAATTTATCTAGATGCATTGGCTTGGTTAATACGATACGGATACGTTACACAATTATTAACATTTGTATGGTTAAAGATTTCCAACAGAATTAAGATTGCAGTTGAAGAAGATTTGGAAAATGAAGGTATAACAAAGAGAAACAAAATCAAATTCACAGACATTTCAACAGATAATACAAGCAAAGACAAAAATAACAATGCCAGTACCACAAGCCTACATAGGGATGAATCAAACAAGCAAATCATTATTGAAGAGGAGGAGGATGAAGACACTATATTATTAGATCCAGAAAGAGCAACTGCAGTGGAAAGAAGATGGATCAGCAAATGTATCAAGGGCCAATCACCAGAAGTGACTGCTGTCTTCCACAAGTTGGTTAAATATTTTAATGGTAAAACACCCTTGGAATTGGTGATCATCAGAGAAAACGTGTCAAGACATGACTTGAGAAGATTACTTCACAACTTAAACGAACACATAATCTCTGTGAGACACTGGTGAATCAGTATATATGTATATACACTTCACAATATGGCTTATTAGTGTAGTCTTTATAGTTCATCATAGTTTATTGAGATGCGTCCCTTACCAATTCACGTGATGTTTTCTTATTATTTGAAAAAACTGGGAAAACAGAATAACAGATAAACTTGGAAACACGCTGTAAAAATTTGTAAAAATATCAACTGGTTTGAATTACAAACAATCAGAAGCAATACAGAGAGAATATAGAAGATGGTGAAAGCTAGTACGGCCAGACGTCGTAACAAGGTACAGCAGCAGCAGTTGCTCGCTGCACAGCAGGCACAACAAGCTGCCCAAGCACAACAACAACGCGAGGAGGAGATTGGTGGCATGCATGATGAAGCTGATGTCATGTCGTTCAGGGCTGCTGCTACACAACGATTCATATTGAACCAGGAGTGGATAGAGAACGTGACCGACAAGTGGGTGCATGTTGATAAGATTCTCAAGCCAAAGCCGTTTCCAAAGTTCCAAACTGAAAAAAAATCCATTGATGAGATTAAGAATGAAATATACTTTGGCAATTTGGATTTGATGAAACAAAAATTGGAAGTGTTATCAAAAGAAGTCGAAGAGTTGGATAAGTTGAAGGAAGAAACCACTGAAAAGTCACAATTGCAAGAATTGACAAATGCATTGGCTGAAAAGTTCAAGCAAAATGAACCTTCAAACATTGAAGAAGTTGAATCCAAATTTGAAACCATAACAAACAAGAAAATCACAACAGAAAAATATGTCATTAAATCAATTCCATCACTGCGGGTTGATACATCTGAAGCTCCAGAAAATTACTGGGAACAATTAGCCAAAAGCAGAGAATTACAGCAACAACAATTACAATTACAACAACAGCAACAGCAACAGCAACAACAACAAGCAAATGGTAATAATGACCTTGTTATGAATGCTACCACTTCAATACCAGGTATTCCAGAAGTAAACACTAGTGTTCAAGATATGAATTACGGTGCTCCAAACTTTACTAATGAAGATATCAATATGATGGATGATGTTGCTTTTGGATTACAATCCACTTTGGATGATCAAGATTTCTTAAGCCAGATTGATCATAGCATGGAATGAACAAAACCTGTATAGATATGAACAAATTTATGTAATTGTATTTTAGATTTAGTGGATGAAGGTCTTCTATAATATTAATAATTTATCTTTGTATTGCACTACTATTATAAGCTTTCGTATAGCGCTTAGCTGTTGTAATTAATGACTTCTTATAAACTCATATAGAACTACATACAACAAAATTTATAATCTGTAGTCTCATAGTATATCATTTAAATTTATTTACTTCGTTGATTCTCACTTTCCAAAAATTCTATTAATTTGAATGATCAATCTTCCACAACCAAAACCAATGGTGATTAAAAATAATACAACATCAACCGCAATTAATACCAACCCTGCAAACATAAATCTTGGTGCAAATATCTTCCACACCATCAAATGTCTTCTAAAGAAAGCTGCAAAAATCAAACTACTTAAGGTAACGACTGTTTGATAGATCAATAGCATACCACAGTTTTCAATGACTTTGGAGTACAATGAAAGTGGCTTGAAACTTGGCGGTATACCCCATAATGTTAATAGTGCAACTGAAAGGGTCACAATAATGTATGGACCAAATGTATTTAAAATAATGGCTGCATGCGTGAATGGGAATTTGATGGTTTCTGTTAGTGCAAAACCAATTTCCCAATTGATGGATGGGATGGTGGCTTGATGACCTGTTGCAAAGAAGTAAAACCCACCAAGCAAACCCAAGATGACTGGTGAGATGATACTGGTACGCAAGTCTAAGATCTTCACAATTTCCAAAAGACTCAACACTTGGTTCACTAATAAGAACAATGAAATTTGGCCCATTGGTTTTGTAAATAGGAAAATCACTGCAATAAAGTTCATTACCAAAAGGAAGTATTGTGAGCCATAAACATTGCCGTAACCCAAGATACATGCTTCTCTGGTTGAAGTCTCAGAGTGCTTGATATCGAGCTTGACACATAATGGGCCTCTTGACCAACCAAAATTAGCAGCAATCAAAGCAATACCGGTCACAATTCTTGCCAATGTGAATTTGGTAAAATGCATAGCTTCCAAATTAATGGAGCTCAAAATAGGATAATTGTCTTGATTACGTTCAATATATTCCACACCCCAGTAAATTGCAATCATAAATAAACATGCTTTAAACACATTATTCCACAACGGAGCAGCACTTTGGTAAGAACTAAAGAAATTGAAAAATGCTTTGATAATCACTGGTAGGTAAAACGCATTAAAGAATAAAAATAGTATAACCCAACCAGATAACTTGAAAGTTGGAGTGCACATGGTTCCTTGTTCTTCACGACAGATAGTAATCAATGAAGCTAATCTTGTCATAACCATGAATGAGATTGAATGGTAAATACCAGTGATACGATCAAACTTCTTTGTACAGTTCAATGAGCTCAAGGCAGTTAAAAACCCAAAAGTGATCAATAAATAGGAGGTGATTCTATCTTCCCAAATAGTGAAAGAATTGGAAGCAAAAATCAAAGCATGAATAATCATGAAAACGATACCAACAATGGACCAGTATCCAGTCTTGAAGATTTCAAGGAAGGAGATCAACAACCATTTTGGAGAATAACGATCAAATATTGGAATTGCAAACCCTAAGATAATACCAATTGCAGAACCAAGCATTGTGAACCAAGGGATTGTCATAAAATCTGGTCTCAGAGTCCAGCCAGTAGCCAAGAATATCACAGTGAATAAGACAAACATTGCAACAACTGAGGGGACAATCTCTTCTGAAAGTTGAATAATAACAACTGATGGAATCAGTTTAGAATACCCAATCAAAATAAGCAACGAAGCAATCAATAATGAAATACCTATACCAATACATAGTAAATCAAATCTGGCCCATAAATCTTTACATCTCTCTAAAGATTCAGCTTGGTATTCAATAGCCTTTGACAAAAACTCATCTGTTGGATTACCGTTAGCCCAAGATTTCAAAGTTTGTTCAAACTTGGTGTTTATGGATTCATCATCTTTTAAAGTTGAAGATTCTTGTCTATATCTTTGGATTTGTTCAACTGTCAAGTAACTTGCGAATTCATATTTTTGTTTTGAATTGAAAACTTCTTGAATTGGGAACCCCAAGTTATTAAATGGGATTGGTAAACCAAGTAATAAAGATAATGTTGGAACCAAATCGATTTGGTTAACAGTTCTATAGTTTGCTCCACTGTGTGAAACATCATATTTGGCTTCATCCAAAGGTGAAAATGATGGTTTCTTGGCATACATCCATAATGCAGCTTGTAATTCATCTGGGGAATCACCACCATGGTTACCAGTATAGTCCATACCATGGTCACCCATAACGATCAATAAAGTGTCATCATCTATTTTAGAGATGACTTTGTTTAAAAATTCATCCATCTGTAGTTGTTTTTCCTTCATGGCAAAGTGATCTGGGCCATATCTATGACCACAGTGGTCGACACCTAATAGATGACCAATCAAAACATCCCATCTTTTAGGGCTTTCCTCTAGGAATGGCAATACGTGCTCAATAACACCGTTATCAACTGTGTGTAGATCCCAGACGTTCAAGGAATCATATGGATGTGAAATGTTTAAGAATGGGTTAAACAAAGCGTCCCAAGTGTCATCACCCACAAATGCAATAGTTTTATTATGCTGGTATAGTTGTTTGATTAGATTGTCCTCTTCGATCACATCACCATCAAAGTTTGAACCAGCATCAACAAATGTTGGTAATGAACCTGTAGTTAACCCTTTTAATCTTTGTAGAGTAGTAGTTGGAGGGTCAGCCAAAAACTTTAGAAGAATTGAGTTTTCAGGGTGTTGCTTAAACAAGCTGTATGGTGTTGTGAAATGATTATGATAATGTGAGTACTTCTCATCTTGATGTGGTATAACAAAGTCGAATCTTAAAGCATCAATAATGATAACCACAGCTTTATCAAATTGTTTTAAATCTTGTGAGCTTGCGAATATGTCATCATTGAGCATTGAAAAATTGTCCAGCACCTGTCTTGATAGCAAAAACCCTCTTGTGAAGAATGCAATTGATATGGCTTGAAGAGCCGCTAATGCAATAAACACTATTGAAAACAACACGGCCATGATCCGCAGCTTATTGTTCCTTATATTCAGTTTGGCATTGGCCTGCTGGATCAACCTCCTGCGCACCTCCTCACCGGCCTGTTTCTCCTGCTGGTTCATGGTGTATATGTAGTATTATTTGTCCCTTTCTATATTGTATTTCCCTTTTAGCGTGTCAAGTTTCAACAACTGAATACCACCAACACACAGACTTTTCTGGACAATCAAAGCTAACCAGCACAAAAATAAACCACTGCTGTATGTACAAAAGAGGCGTGGAGCAGCGCTGAACGGTCAATTGATCGTTTTGGTTTGGGTGGCAACTCGCTGTTGTTCAGATTCCAACTTTTGTTGTGCTTCTGACTGAAATCAACCGCTGAGATTCCCAAAACAATTTTTCTATTTTTGAAAAAGAAAAGTGGAAATCCACAGATGTGCGCGTACCGTGTTTTTATTAGGGTCTAGTTATTATAGGTAGTTAAAAAGAGTATTTATTTGTATTTATGGGTGTAAACAAGTATAATACTAAGTATAAGTGTCTCCAGTAAGTATCATCACCGGGTTAATAAATTGGGTATCTCAAAAGTATCAAATTGGAGTTAAGAAGTGAAGGAGAAGTAATAAAATAATAATGCTTTTAACAGTCATGGAGTAGTCATAAATCTCTCTTAATGCTTAATGTAATTGATTTTAATATGTTCATTGTTTATGTTTTCTTTTCAATATGGTTGTCTGAATGATCTTTTCTGTTGTGGAACGAAAGTAGTAGCATTGGAAACCTGGGAAGCAGTGAAGTGAAGACCTGCTTGGACCAATGTGGGTTGACCAACTGGGGTTCTTTGTGGTTGGATATTTGGCAATTGATACAATTGCTGGGTGCTTCCTAATTGCAATGGCAAGACAGGTGGAATGAAGTTCTTACCATTAACATTGAATGTTTTTGAAGTTGGAACTTTAGCACCATTGTTGATGTTATTGACATTATTAGCAATGATGTTGTTACTGTTATTATTCCCACCAAAAGCACTGTAGTTAACAGCTGAGCCATCAATTAGCAAATCATTGTTTGGCAATTCATCTCTATCAACAATCATAAATTCAGATTCTCTCAAAAATGCAGTCAAATAAGTGATAGCCTCTTCCAAATGATTAGAACCTTCCGGCCAGTAGGATAAAATCAAAGAATGATATGGAACCAATCCTGCATTCTTGTTATCATAGCTCATAATTTCAAAGTTATACAACAATTTGAATGGAACCTTGATTTTGTCCAAGTAATCTTCATTCAGATCACTGATGATTTTGTTAAACTTCTTGGAAAATGTAATCTTGAATTCATAACTTTGAGGTAATTCATTCATCAACATCTTTGCAGCCTTAATGGAATGGTTTTCAGTACCCAAAACTTCAACAATAGCAAAATCATTTGGTTCTTGCATTGGGAATTTAACAAAAGTTGAAGTTTTTCTTTCAACTTCTTGAATTTTATCAAAGTTGAACAAACGATATTGATTTCTTGAAATCTTTAGATAAGTGTTGAAAAAAGTTGTGTTTTCATTGTTTATCAACAAACTGTTCAACTCATTCTTAACCAGTGGGATGCTTGATGAGTTCTTGTATGGACATCTGATGATAACATTATCATATCTAATAGGACTCTTGTAATTATTCTTCAAGTCATAACTGTTTGAAAACTTGACAAAGACATTATACTTTCTCATAATGGATTGAATTAAGGAACCACCAGTACCAATAATTTGACGATGGAAAGCTTCTGGAATAAAGAATCTAAATTCTGATGGAAATTCATTTTCTAATTGAGCAAAAGCCTTTAGGAAATCGTTGAAACTGGAAGATTTCAAGTCAATCAATAGATTGTATTCATTAAATGGTTCAAAGTTGATGGCAGTGTTCTTACAACCATGCATGATTTTCAAAATCTTACCATTCTTCTTACCACTGATAAAATCATGGTAAGTGGTACCTAACTCAGCACTCATCTTGATTGTTACATTAAACCCTTCTTGATAGATTTCAGCAGAGTTGGATTTGAAGAAATCAATTGCGTTAATACAATCATCTTGACTGCCAATAATTTCCAATGATCCCAATTCAGTGTTTAGATAAATAAACCCATTTGAGCTTTGGTTCAAATTACCGATAATGTCTTTGTATGTACTTGTTTCAATTTTCAAATCAGCAGGTTGATGAACACTTTCATTACCAACAGTAGTTAAAGAATCTTTATGAAACCATAATTTGGTGACAAAGATTTCATCTGTTAATTTAACGAAATCTTCAATTGCATATTCAATCAACTCAGTTGAAGTACCGATAAATTGAATCGTTGAGTTTGAATCACCCAATGGAGACATTTGAACAAACACTCCATACTTGTATATGATGGAGCTTAACAAAGTCTTTTTGTTCAATAAGATCAAATCCTTTTTGTATTTCAAGACTGAAATGTTTTTGTAGTGCAAATCATTTTGAGCCTTTTCTAATAATTCCATCAACATTTTTTTGGTTAATAAAACTCTTGATTCAACACCGGACAAAAACACAATATCCAAGTCATGTCTCTTTGGATTATGATATAATTCTGGTAAAATGGTTGGCAAGTAAATATTGACACCTGTTTCTTTTGCGATGGCTTTAAAATTTCCAAAACTGACACCACCAATCAAAGGCAACAGTGATAATGGAATCTCCAAGGAATCGACAAATGCTTCTAGAATGTTATCAAATAGCAATCTTAATCTTGTTTCAGCAAATATTGTATCATCTGAATCACCTAGGATGTAGATGTAAAAGTTTTGATTTTGTAATGAAGGTTCAATCTTGGCTAAATCTTGGTTCAAGATGGAAAAATATTCAACACGGTCACTGATCAATATTTCAACGTTGCAAAACTTGGCCAAGTTGTCCAGCTCATGTTTGAATGCTTGAGAAAATATGTTTGAATCATTTGACAAAACCTTTTGGAACTTCAACTTGTCAACAACCAGGCTTTTGAAATCCACCTTGTTATAATTGTTTAAGAATTTCAAGTGTTCTGAAATAGTCTTTGAAGATTGTGTTGAATCAATCTGTAGAGCCATTTGAGCCTCATTAGTGTTGAGATTTGTATTCTTGAAAACAATTTTTTCCTTCAATGCACTTGTGTTGCCTAATTGCTTCTTCAAGCTTTTGAAATTATCGATAATCTTTGTTCCAACCTTGACATTTGTAGGTATTTGTGACACAATGAATGAGTTTTCAGGATCAATCTCGCTCCATAAACCGATGTTTGACTCATAGAGATATTCAGCATCAGGGGCCTTGACCAAATAAGTGTAACCAAGTGGCACAGTAGCAAAGAGATGTTGATCACCGCTGCTGCCCATGATTGTTTCTGATTTATAGCGATGAGGTTTATTGAACTTGCAGTGTTAGACTAGTTTCCAATTGAATAGTATTGTCGTGACACACTGATATACTCCTCGAATAAGTCTAATTGTAGCCAACCCCCCAAAAGTAACGGTAGCGATGCTAGGAAACAGCCTATGGATCATGTTTATATAACTTGATCTGTTTATTTTTTGTTTGTTTACCTTTTGCTGCTTTCTGCATCAACGAATTTTCTGGTTGGCGCAGCGAAACGTAAACAAAAGACAACCGGCGATGAGAGCTTAGAGACCAAGATGATGATGATGTATCATACTGTTATGACTATGATATTTGTATTCTACTAATCGCTACAATCACAACGATGTCATTGATATTGTGTTTCAGCAATATTGATATTTCTTACTAAGATCTTACGTAACTGCTGCTGTACTTACCGATTCTGGACGAAAATCAAGTCATCATGATGTGGAGTTGATGGAGAGTTGATAGTGAAGTAACAAATAGTTGATGGTATAAGCTCAAGACTTTAAAGGATAGAGTGCTACTGTGAACTGATATTCTTATAAATACTATTTATTTGGTTTTGCTGTTTTTTTTTTCTGGTTTTAACATGCTTTCCTTCAGAACTGCTGGTTTCAATGGGAGTGCAGTCAAGTACTCACCATTCTACGACAACAAGCTTGCTGTTGCCACCTCTGCGAACTACGGTCTTGTCGGTAACGGTAGATTATACGTGCTTTCGATCAATCCAGATGGCCGCGTTGGCAATGATGTCTTGTTTGACACACAAGATGGGCTGTACGACGTGTGCTGGGCCGAGACCCATGAGAACCACATTGCTACAGCGAATGGTGATGGGTCCATCAAGATCTTTGATATCACGGTCCCACAGTTCCCAGTGATGCAGATGAGGGAGCATGCGAAGGAGGTGTTTTCGTTGAGCTGGAATATGATTGAAAAGACCAGTTTTGCCAGTTCAAGTTGGGATGGGACCATCAAGATTTGGAGTCCAGCTAGAAAGAATTCATTGTTAACACTTGATGGGATCCAGCCTGGTGCGCAGTCACAGTGTATTTATCAAACTGCATTCTCTCCACACAATCCAAACGTGTTGATCAGTGCGCATTCGAACTCTCATGTCATAATGTGGGATACTAGAAAGCCGAATCCCAAAGCATTGGATTTCATTGCTCATCAAGGTGGTGAGACTCTAACTTGTGATTGGAACAAGTACAGATCGACAGTGATTGCCACAGGTGGTGTTGACAAAATCATTAGAATATGGGATTTAAGAATGGTTTCCACACTGGATCAACCTGCCCCAGCAATGGGGACTTTCCATAAGAGTGGTGCAGCACCATTAAACCAACTTGTTGGCCATGAATTTGCAGTGAAGAGGGTGGTGTGGAGTCCTCATAATGGGGCTGAATTGCTAAGCTGTGGGTATGATATGACAGCTAGAATATGGATTGATCAGACAGAAGACAAGGCTAGATTCTTGAACAATAGATTCAAAAGTTCGCCATGCAAGGTGTTTAATAGACATAAAGAGTTTGTACTTGGAGCAGACTACAGCTTGTGGGGTGAGCCTGGCTGGGTTGCCACTACAGGTTGGGACGAGATGGTTTATATTTGGGATTCCAAAAGACTATAGAATACCACCTATACGTTCTTCATTAAATCTATGCAATTTCTCATTGTTCAGATAATACTGTTTGCGCTCGTTCTTGTAGTTGTGGATAAAAGTTTGTATAGAAGCTTCGTCGTGTGTTCCAATGTGCTCGATGAACGATTGTGATATTGATTCTGTTAATTTTTTGGACTCAAGTACTGTTGATGTTAACAACGAGTGTATGCTGCCAGGACTGAATTTCTTTAGTGAGGTGTACATCTGGAATTCGATATCTTGCCATTGCTTAGCCAAATGATTTAGTTCATGCAATCTAGCATTCGTTTGCTGCTTCAATTGCTGCAATGTGGATAGTTTAGTGATAAACTCTTGCAATTGGCTGATGATGGAATCCAGTTCCTTTTGGTCTTTTGAGACATCAGATTCAACCAAAGTGATGAGATAACCTTTCAAGACCTCGACATTGTCCAGAAGCTTTGTGAGTTCGGTGGTTGGTAAGACTTTGATGTTTTCAGGTATTTTTATAGTTGTAGTAGCAGCAGTAGCAGCAGTAGCTGAAGAGGGAGGTCTTGCTGGCAGTTCTGGGGACTGAGAGATGTACTCTTTTGGAGGAAGTGTTGGTGGAGTCTGTGCCATTGCTGGTGCTGTGGGCAGTGCAGTGCTACGTACTAGTTGGTCTGCTGGGTGTTGATCTTGTTGCAATCCGGATGGCTCTGGAGGGGATGGCTGAAGTGTTGATTTTCTGTTTTCTTTAGCCAACATGAACAGCTTCAACAACAGCAGAAGCACAGAAGAAGAGACAGCAAGAACAGCAACAAAAGGTAAAGTTTAGGTTTTCCATTTGATGGCGAGCTTATGTTTCATATGAACTAACACACCCCCTTTTTTCAGATGTCTTTGAGCGCAGTTAGAGTGAACGCGAAGAAGGCGCCAACAGCAGCAGTCATCATCCTCCACGGCCTGGGCGACTCAGGCTCTGGCTGGTCCTTCTTCAGCGACATTGCCAGAAGAAACCCAAAGTTCGACCACGTCAACTTCGTGTTTCCAAACGCACCAGTCAGACCAGTCACCGTCAACCAGGGCTACGCCATGTCCGCCTGGTTCGACATCTTCCAGTTCGGCGACCCTGGAGCCAGGCAAGACGTGGATGGCTACTTCAAGTCCATCGAAACAGTGAAGCAGTACATCAAGGAGCAGACTGACCTGGGCATCAAGCCAGAGAGAATCGTCCTGGGTGGGTTCAGCCAGGGTGCTGCCCTGTCCCTTGGTGCATTGGCCACCCTGGACTTCAAGCTTGGTGGCTTCTTGATCTATTCAGGCTTCCAGCCAGTGGGCACAGAGATCAAAAAGAGATTCAAGGACACCAATATCGACACCCCAGTGTTCCAGGGCCACGGGGACATCGACCCAGTCATCAGCATCAAGTATGCCACTGACACATACAACTTTTACAAGAGTCTGGGGTTCACCAACTACACTTTCAAGGAGTACTCTGGGCTCGTGCATTCCTGCAACGAGGACGAGCTTGCGAGATCATTTGACCTGATTGCTGATGTTGTTCCAGCTGAGGATGCTTGATTGTGGTCAATAATATTAGAATGATCAAATTATCTGTTTAGTTGTTCAATTATATTTTGTATTTACTCTCTGCGTAGAGCTAGTGGGGATCCCCTGCCTAGACTCCAGGCAGACTGCTAGGCGGACTGCTAGGCGGACGCTAGGCAGAACCTTACTGACCCGTCAATTCTGCCAAAATACCAGCCTCCTAAAATTAACAGCCAAATAAACATCACCAAATCACAACGTCTACCAAAAGTTCACACCACAACACACCAGATCCCCAGAGACCAGCATTCTAACCATAATGGATTCCAAGGACAGGAGGTACGACGCTGCCGTCGAAAAGGCACTCAACTCCTTTGACGCTGTTGACGAATGGGCAGACTACATTTCCTTTCTCTCAAGGCTTTTGAAGGCTCTACAACAGAAACACACGACTGAGCATTGGATTCCCCATGACCTGAAGATCTCAATCACATTATCAAAGTGCTTGTCGCCGAACTTGCCTAGTGGTGTGCACCAGAAAACCATCGAGGTTTACAACTTCATCTTTAGAGAATTGGGCATTGACAAGTTGGCATCTTCTGTGTCAATATGGATCCCTGGCATTTTACCAATCATGCAATTCGCATCCATCAGTATCAAGCCATTGATCATCGATCTATACAAAAACTTTTTGCTGACTTTACCTTCCACCGCATTGCAGAATTTGGTGAAGCCAATCTTGTCGTATCTGTTGCTATCCATTGATGACGAAAGAAGTGAATATTTTGACACCTCAATGGCGCTTATTGATAGTTTGAAGACTGAACTGAACAATGATGCTTTGTTCTGGCAATCCATATTCTTGATTATTACAACTAGCGAAGAAAGAAGATTGGGTTGCTTGGTTTGGTGTAACAGAAGATTACCAGATTTGAACGTTGTTATTCCACCTCCTCAAGATTTAGAACAAGAATCTGAAGAGTACTATAAGAAGAAATTGGAACAAACTTTGGATAAAGAACAGTTGGCTATCATTTCTCCGGAAACTGGGTTGTTGATCAGAGCATTTTCACATGCACTTTCTTCTGATAATATCTTGATCCAAAGAGGGTTCTTTGATCTATTGATCAAAAAATTGGAATTAAACTCTACAATTCTGCAGAAAATTTCACCAAAGAAGGACTTGCAAGATCTCATAATGTCCGCCACAACTGCTATTTTGAAGAAAGATATGTCTATCAACAGAAGAGTTTGGAGTTGGTTATTGGGTCCAGAAACTAATGATGATCCACATTCAGAATTCTTTGAGAAATATGGGTTTGAATTACTAAATGATGGGTTGTTGAAGTTGATAAATGGCGAGTACAACTCTTTGCCACCATACCAGCAAAAGATTTCAAGTTTCAAGATTTGTATCTCAATAATGGATAGATGGGAAATTGGTTCTTTAATCATCCCCAAAATTTTGGTTCCAGTATTGAGATCCATCAAAGATTCAAGTGATAAGAAATATTTCCAGTACAATGAAATAATAAAGAGTGGTTCAGGTTTTATTGATGCCGTTGAAACTATTACAATTTGGTCCAATTTGTTCAACTTGATCAGTGTTGAAAATGTTGATTTTTTAATCTTTATCCTACAAACATTTAACATCCATGAAGAAGAAATGATTATTCACCAATTCCCACTATTTTTGATCTCCATTCTAATCAAAGGAGAATCAAATGTTGAATGGTTGAAATTACTAAACATTGTTGTTGATTCTATTCCACAAAGAGCTTATCTTCCAATTGAACATGCAAACAAAGAGATCACCAACCTATCAAACAAGGACATTTTAACCAAGATCGAGGAATACTACAAGGGTACTGATGTTAACAATTTACCACTCCAACCGGCTGATTTAAGCGTTATTACATTGAACTTGTTATCAAACAGCGTTATCAAACAATTAAAGGCCAAAAACAATTTAGAATACATTGATTTATTATGCAAGATTATCGACACAATTCCAGAACTATCATACGAAAACACAGAAATCATCAGCATTATGCAGAATGACAAATTTGAAAAACAAGATATCATCACAATGGCCAAATTGTTTCCAAAGATTAAATTTCAGTCTCCATTCACACGAGTGGAAACTTTAAACACAATAGTCATACAATTATGTGAATTGTTACAGACTGATGGTCAAGCATTCCAAGTTGAAATTGTAAAGCTGTTGAACCAATTGTCTCTTGCTATATCTCCACATTATGTTGAAGGGTGTATTACTCAATACTTACTATCTTTGGAGAATTTTGGTAAGAGACTAGTGCTGTTCAATTATTTATGGATTCATTCAAATGAAGCATCCATTTTGTTGAGACCATTGTTAATAGTAATTGATGAATTGAGTGATCGAAACACTCCAAAGTATTCATTGTTGCAACACTGGATTGTTGGTAATGTTAATAATGGCTCTGTTAACAGGCTATTCCAACTGATTAGCAGTGAACTTGTCCAAGCAATTGAGGACCACACAATGTTTACATATCACGTTTCCATGATTCTAAATTTATTACTTGTTGATATCAAATTGTTGCTACCTTTGTTCAAAGAAGAACTGGTTGTGATAACTTCTATCGAGTTCAAGGATGAAAACATTTCAACATACAAGGATTTTGTTTTGGTTATTTTAGATAAATTTTTGAAATCCAGAGATTATGATTCCAAGACTTTAACCGTTGTTTTCAAGTTATACGAACTATTGTTGGATGGTAAAGAAGCTGATCTCGAGTACAAAATCAGCAACGCTTATGACTTGACATCAGCATTTGTCTTGAACAACTTTGAAGATCCAAATTACGAAGAAGTTTCAATCATTTTGTATGATCATTTGAAGATATTGACAAGATTGTGTATCAGTGCAAAGAGAAAATTGCCATTGGTTGAAGTTGGCGACAAGAAGTCTCAACCACGTCTAATCAAGTTTCTATTGGCAAGCTTCACAAAGTTTAACACACCAGGCTTGTTGAACTCTTGGATTGAACTTTTATTGACAGCCTTGAAAGCCGGTGATGATTCCATGTTTGAATATGTCCAAGAAATTGTGTTGAATGTTCTTGACAAGATCAACTTGTTGTATGAAAATGATTCACTAACCAAAGATGACACCGCTATAACGTCATTATTGGATGTCTTGCAAGATGTTTTAGCTTTGATCCATACTTATGTGATGGCACTTGAGGTGAACACCAACAAAAATGGTACACATGATCCAGGGTTTTTCTCAAGTGTTGTTTCTGGTGTTTTCACTGGTGATTCAGCCAGAAATGAGTCCGAGGATGAAGACTTATCCAAAACCCGTCGTATCTTGGCCACTTGTTTCAGGGAAGCCACAAGAAGTTGTTTTAATATCTGGAAAGAGTCTGATCATACATTAAAGACCGTCCATACAAGAGAAGACCAATCCATTAAGTATCAGTCTTTGAAATTGAAGCACAAATCAAAGATTCTGTTGGAAAAGTTGTACTTTTTAGAACCAACAGAGACGTTGAGAGATTTGATTTGCATGAACACGTTGAAAGAATATCCTGTTATTTTTAAATTGTTACATGTTCTGGATGGCACAAGACCACAATTAACTATACCACATGTTTTCAGGATCATTAATGTTGTTTTGAGAAATCCCCAGAGCAATACCACAAGACCTGGTATATATGAGATTGGAAACTTTTTGGTGAACTACACAATTTCATTACAAGATGATTCAATTGAAGATATTTATGGTGACTCTATGCTATTTTTAAAAGATATCACTAATGACTTGGGTGTTTACAAACCAGTTCTGCTCAATGTTGTGAGATTCATTAGCGTGATTGCAGAAAAATTGAAACACTCCAAGTTTGGTTCTCAAAAGAAGATCAAGCGAGAAATCAGCGATACTTTCTTAAAGATTTTACCTGCTGCTTTGAGTTCGAAGGATGCCAATATTGCTAGTGCCGTGAACTCCAGTATTACAGATGCAAGTGCCTCTAGTGAGGCTAAAACCACTAACAATAATAATAACAGCAATGACGAGGAAGCATCTTCTTCTGTGTCTTTGGATTTCCCTGGTGGTCCTGAGGAATTATACAGTTCCATAACAGCCATTGTTCCAAGTTTGGGCGATGTTTTAATCGATGCTGATAAACAAAACTCTGTTGTTTCCACAATTTCTGTGAATTTATTAACACCCAATTTGAAATCAAAGACATTTCCAAGAAACATTCATCAATATCAATTGGAATTATTGAACCAACTAACCAAGTATTCATCAAGTTGTAAAAGTTTGAAGTTTCTGATTAACGAGGTGTTCAATGATGCACAGTTTTTCCACATTAAAGTCAATGATGTGTTTGTGTGGAATTCCATCATTAAGAACTGGTGCCAAAATGACACGAGTGATAAGTTGAATGATTACATGACCAAGATTTCACAAAGCAGCAGTAATATTTTCAGTTGGAGTGATAATGAACAAGTTTTGAAGATGTTGAATTTGAGAAAGATTTCATACTTGTTATTGATTGATGATAAGGATGGCCATATAACGTTATCGAAGACATTTTTCACTAAATTGGATGATATATTTGCTTCGAATGGTGAATTTTCACCAATCGCTTCTGAAATGTTTTTGTTGATTAGAGTTTTATTGTTGAAATTTTCAGAAATTCATTTGTATGAACATTGGACGTTTATTTACACCACATTACAACAATTCTTTTTGAAGTTGTTAGAATTGAAAGAGGAAGATGTTGAAAAAGTTGACATCAACACTATTTTCCATGCATGCAAGCTTTTGGATATGTTGTTGGTTTTAAAATTTGAAGATTTCCAAGAGTGGATTTTCATCATTGATACTATTAATGCGGTTTACAAGAATGTTGATATCATAAGTTTGATTGATAAGATTGCATTAAGAAATGATATTTTCAAGAATTTGAACCATGCTGGGGAAAAGAAGAGTGCAGAATTGATGTTGAACATTGACGAGACAAAGACAATGAGAAGACCAGCACTATTGGGTGTCAAACATGTGAGTAATGTTTCTGTGTTGAAGCCGTTCTTTGATAGATTAAGTTACTACAATTTTGAGAATGTCTACAATGGTGCTCCTATTGATTACGATGCATGTCAACAAGACGTTATCAATGATTTATTTGATGAATGAACAATAGGCATCCACATATATATATAATATTTACTCCATTTAGTTTTTAGAAAATCTGTAAACCGACAAGTCTTCCCACCCTGCTTTTCTATTTATGACTCTATATGATTTCCATCCCTTGGATTCCATCTGTTGTGAAACCAGCTCTGGTTTATTTCTAGCACAGAATAAGATGTATGCAACCCCATTCACTGATAAAATGTTGTGCAAATTATCTAATAGTCTATTCGTCACAACCATACCATCGGAACCACCAAGCAATGCCAAATCCAACCATTCATAATCATCAACGCCCTTAGGTATGTCTGGCACCTCTTCTGCTGGCACATAAGGAGGATTGAAAACCAATACGTCAATAGTATTGTTCCTTATACCAGAGGTCAAGTCACATTGTATGGAGTCTAGAAAACTTGAACAGCCACCGTTTTCTTTGGTTGTGGATAAGACAGCATCACAAGCATGTGGATTCAGATCTGTTGTTAGGTACAGGGCGTCTGGAAGTATGTTTCTGTGGAAGAATGTTGTGACTATACCAGAACCAGTACCAACTTCTACCACTAGTGGTGCCATAGATGATGATGATGATGGATTAAAACGGGCTTCGATGTATTCTTTCTCTTCCTCCAAGGCATCCAATAGCAAAAATGAGTCTTCTGCTGGCTCGTAGACCTTTTCAAAATCAGCATGAACGACTGGTGTGGGTAGCATCTCTTTAGTAGTTGATCAATAGTGGTGATAGTGGTGATGGGATGAGTTTTTCTTTTCGCTTTAGAAATTTAAACAAACCAACATCAACAAGACTCAACACTAAGAGGAACAGTCAGAACTTAGCAAACGCGAAGGAAAACAATGCAGATCAAAGTTAGAGTAAGTATATATCATATACTTTCACAGAACACTCATGTCTTATGTTATAACTGATGTATTAATTCTTTTTTTAGACATTGACAGGAAAGGAAGTGAGTTTCAGTTTGTGATTTGATGATGGAAGCATTGTATTAACAAGCGCCAATTAATTAGATTCCAATTGATGTTGAACCATCAGATAAGGTGAGTAGTTTGTCAACACATTATCACTACACCAATAATGGGAATGGAACTAACGTTTATGCTTGCTTTTAGATATTACGTATTAAAGAGATCATGGAGGAAAAAGAAGGTATTCCACCAAGTCAACAGAGATTGATTTGTGGCGGTAAACAAATGTATGAACGTATAATCAATTATCAATATTGACTTCAATTAATAAAAATGTGATCACTTATTAATACCTTTTTTAGGAATGATGATCAGACCGTTGAATCTTACAAGCTTGAGCCTGGTGCTCAACTACATTTGGTTTTGACTTTGCGTGGTGGTTCTTTATAGATTAGTTTGGTTTGATTGGTGTCTGCTGCCCTATTAGATAGAGCAGTGTTATCTGATTATTGATTTTCAGACCGCATTATTAATGTTGGTGTTGTACCGCGAGCTATTTTTATGTTTTACTTCGTTCACCACCATATTCTAATTTGCTAGTACTGATCTGCAGCTCAGAAAGACATAATATGGTCATATTAAATAATATAACATTAATTATTAGGCGTTGGACGTACTGTAGCCCACAAATTATTTTACAAGTCTGTTCAGTGTTACAATAGAATAACTAGTGTGTTAGTAGTTAGTAGATAGTACCAGCAAGAGTGTGGTGTTTGGGTGTCGCCTTGATACTTTGTGTGTCGACATGAAAACAAAAGAGAAGAGACAATTAAATTTACTCTACTGATCTACTCTTTTCTACTGTACTCAAGTCAATGACGTCCATGCAACCCAAAATGAATACTACAGCTATTGAACCAACATACAAAGAAGCCATCACAGTATTTAAAGCTTTTTTCGGAACATTTTTGGACAAGTTACTAGAAGTCCCAGTCAAAGATGAACCAATCACTGAGATCAAATTATACCCAATCGATCCAAGAATGATGCTATTAGATAACAAGGATCTCAATATGATATTGGAAACAGCATTGTGTGATTGTTATCAAGATAGATTTGATAAATTTCAAGAACGTTATATGGATTACAGATACAACACTACAACCAAGAAAATTGAACGGCCTGTTGAAGCATTAACGGGGAGCCCTGAACAATTGAACACTACGAACTGGGTCCCTGTTAATGTAATGAATATTTTACGAGTGAAATGTTTCGCTCAACATGCAATTTATCAAAAGGTGCTATATTGTGATAGAAAGACGCACAGAGCTGAACCTACCATTGAACAAGAATCCAGTTTAAAACCAAGCATGCAAGATCACAAAAATGCCTCAGTTTTACAACTAGCTCTACCAAGGTTATTCATCAACACAAGTGGTTTTGAAATAAATACCATACCATTGGAAATAGACCACTTATCAATTCCTTGTTTGATAGAAAGTGCATTGTACGTGAATAGTGACAAATCCATTACACCAATGTGCGAAATGACTCACTTGGATGAAACTTTGGTTCAAAATGCATTCGATCATTTAATGAAAATAATCACTTATATTGCAAAGGAAGTTGTTGAAGGTCAGCCATTGTATGTGAACCAACCCTTGTTTACAATTCCAGGTACAACGTATAGTACAAAACCAGATGGAACTGTATACATTGATAATGATAAAGCTGCAGTTCTTGTTACTATCGAATACAAACGAGGTGGGTTAAGAGATTCATTTATGGAATTGAAAACAAATTTGAATTTTATGAGAAATATAATTTGCAGTTCAGGAGAACTTGGAACCACTAGTGAAAAGTTGAGAGACTTATATGGATATACATCCAATTCTTCTTGGATCTTGCGAAGTTTCCATCAGTCGCTTTCTCAAATATTTATGAATGGTGCAATTGGTGCAATACTTCTGGACAATTCAGCTGCATACTTTATTGAGTTTCCATGGGAGGACATAGAAGAAATTGTACAGGAACTTGAAATGTTAATTCAAGAAGTCAAAACGCCAGTTACATCACAAGCAAATTCAGCTGCTTCAGATGCTCCAGATTCAAAGTCAAACAACCACTCCAATCAGCACAAGAGACAAAGGAAGAGTGATACAACAAAGTCTAAACATCAACCAAAACTACAATCCCAATTCTCTAACACTTCACATTTTACTTACAGAATGGATGGTGGAGGTCACCATTGTGTTGAATTCAAAAACATAAAAATAAAAACCATTTATTATGGACAATTTGTTGGTGCAACCAGTGATGATATTGTACAAGAATTAGATGAAATAACTATGGAGACAGAACCATTATTAGGAAAAGAATTGTTGAAGTTTATCTTTCACTGTGTCGAAAAGGAGAAATGGTTGAAAGATGAAAAGAATCTTCCATACAATAAGCGTGCTGCTGTTTCAGGAGAAACATCGTATGGCTTTGAATTAATTCAATTGTTACAAAAGTTGAATAAATATACAACATATGATAATAGTGCTCTACAAGTGTTGGTGAACACCTTACTACAAAAGCACTATAATGATTCACTAATTAAGAATCAAACTGATCTGCTGTCGGAGGTGTCCAATTATGAAGTTGAAGGACCATATCAAAATATCAATGAAGGTATTTTTGGCGAGTTGTGCCAGATAGATGTTGATTTTGATAACAAATTAACGTTAGAAAATGCTTTCAATTACATTGGAAACATTTATGCACCAATTAAGGCCTGTGTTCAAGAGTTTTTTAACAAATTGGTGAAGAGTGGTCACATGGTTGTGAATTTGCCTGAAACCTTTGGAAATCATTTTGAAATTTTGTATGGTGAAACTCCTGGTGATCAGTTATCATTGGTTGCAAGAATCAAAGAAGGATCCTATAAAGGTCAAGTCATTAAAATATATGATCTGATGCGATCCCATTTGTGGGATAAGTCAAAACACAATCCCAAAGAATCCATTGAATATGTTTTTTATTGTCAGTTATTGATGACTTTAAATGAAATTAATTGTCATAGTACTTTACGAAGTATTAAATATGTAAAGGAGTTCATACCATTATTTTATGAATACGGATACATTTACCACCACATTAAGGTTAGTGATAGTTCAGATTGCGAGGTTTTGGTGGAAAAGTTAAATAGAGAATGTTGCAGTCTAGAATATGTACAAGGGTTCTTTATTACAATGGAGGATTTGGAAGCTGATGGTTTCTTGTTGTTGAATGAACGTAATGTTACTGATAAGGTTTGTTTGTATCAGAGAAACCATCTTCAGAGATCACAATATGGTGGGTTTGAAAAAAAGTTGAAAGAAAGCATTGCTAAATCACTCTGGAGAGCAATCATTTTAGTGAACTGCTCTGGATACTCACATTGTGATATTAAAGCTGATAATGTGTTTTTCAGACTAGGTGGAGATGATTTCAGCTGTGTCGACATTAGACTAATTGATTTTGGTTTATCAAGTGGAATTAATGACTCCAATGATATTATTAACAGTAAAGGAAAGAGAAACAACACTAGTCAGTTTGATACTGCAAAAGAAATCAACAATTTATTTAAAGGCATTAATCAGTATCCACTTTGGATTCCATTGGTTACAGGGCAGTCGTACCAAACTATTTTGGATGATTTTAATAAATTGTCCAAGATGATAAATAGAGAATTGGGGTTCAAAGACTATTTCCCTGAAAAGTTAGGAACAATGAAAAGTTTGGCAGAAAAAATTTGGAAATGGAATTGCAATCAAAAGGCTAAGAACGCTAGTGGTAAGCTGATTGATAATGATCACACTCAAATGTTAGTCTACCATAACAAAGAGTTAAAGGAATTTACTAAAGTTGCTGATTAATAAATGGTTTGGCTGTCGGTGCTATAAATATTTTATATTTATATATCATGTTTAATGTTCTAATATAATATTTATAAATAATAATGTTGTAAATAGTCTTCATATCAGTACAATTTTTATATTATGCACGCTGGACTCGAACCTGTGAACTTGTTATTAATATTACTAATCCATTACTAATCACCTCACCAATTTTTTTTCTTTTTTCTTTTTTCGCTCAAACGAGCGATGATTCATTTTGGTGGTCACTGCGAAGAGAAAAAAATTTCACTTATGAGTAATAATCAGTTTTACTATTTAATACTTGATTTTGTTTTCTTAATTAATCATATCCATATCATACTATATCAAATTATACAATGTGTGCCTCCTGTGAAGCTGCCCAGAACGAAGCTCAAACCAACACCAACACTTCTGGTAAGTCTTTTGATGCCTTTAATGCCCTTTTTTTATACGGCTTGCCTTTTATCGTCCAAACTCCTTTTATGGGGAAAGGCACTAATATCCATTGCAACATATTTATTATGATATGATATTAAAGCTTATGGGATCATGATATAGGATACACAAAAAGGGCATACTTCTTTTCCAGTTACTAACATCATTTCTTCTATTATAGATTTCCAAAAGGTTTCCGAAGAAAGAGCACCAAAGGTGCAAGTGAATCCATATGGTCCAAACCCAGCTGATTTCCTATCAAATGTCTCCAACTTCCAACTGATCGAATCCACCCTAAGAGAAGGTGAGCAATTTGCCAACGCCTTCTTCACCACCGAAAAGAAGATTGAAATCGCAAAGGCTTTGGACGACTTTGGTGTCGACTACATCGAATTGACCTCTCCTGTCGCTTCTGAACAATCCCGTAGAGATTGTGAAGCCATCTGCAAGCTGGGCTTGAAGGCCAAGATCCTAACCCACATCAGATGTCACATGGATGACGCCAAGGTTGCCGTCGAGACTGGTGTTGATGGTGTTGATGTTGTCATTGGTACCTCCCAATTCTTGAGACAATATTCCCACGGTAAGGATATGAACTACATTGCCAAGTCTGCTATCGAAGTTATCGAGTTTGTCAAGTCAAAGGGTATTGAAATCAGATTCTCCTCTGAGGATTCCTTCAGATCTGACATTGTTGATTTGCTAAACATTTACAGAACCGTTGACAAGATTGGTGTCAACAGAGTTGGTATTGCCGACACTGTTGGGTGTGCCAACCCAAGACAAGTGTACGACCTGGTTAGAACCTTGAAGTCTGTTGTCCACTGTGACATTGAATGCCATTTCCACAACGATACCGGTTGTGCCATTGCCAACGCCTACACTGCTCTAGAGGCTGGTGCTAGACTGATTGATGTCTCCGTCCTAGGTATTGGTGAGCGTAACGGTATCACTCCTTTGGGTGGTTTGATGGCCAGAATGATTGCTGCCGACAGAGACTACGTCTTGTCCAAGTACAAGCTACACAAGCTACGTGACTTGGAGAACTTGGTTGCCGACGCTGTCCAGGTCAACATCCCATTCAACAACCCAATCACTGGGTTCTGTGCCTTTACCCACAAGGCTGGTATCCACGCCAAAGCCATCTTGGCCAACCCATCCACCTACGAGATCTTGAACCCATCTGATTTCGGGTTGTCCAGATACATCCACTTTGCCAACAGATTGACTGGGTGGAATGCCATCAAGTCCAGAGTTGACCAGTTGAACTTGCACTTGACCGACGACCAGTGCAAGGATGTCACAGCCAAGATCAAGAAGCTAGGTGATGTCCGTCAGTTGAGTATTGACGATGTCGACTCCATCATCAGAGACTACCACGCTGAAGTTTCCACCCCAATCATTGTCCCAAAGACCAATGAAACAAATGTTGAAGAAACCATTGACATTAACGAACCAGAAACCAAAAAACAAAAGACTGAAGCTTAAACATGTGATTTAAGTGCACCATATATTCTATTTCTCATTGCTTTTGTGTCCACAAAAGGATTATTTCTATATTGTTATTTTATTATCATTACTACTTAATGAGGGAAGAACAAAAAGAAAACTGTTAGTTAGTACTGTTTTTATTATATTATGATTTGTATAGATTTGTTAAAAACTGTTATATTCGATATATTCGATATGTTCTGTAGTTTTAATTGTTCTGTCTATTAAAATGGTTTTCAATAATTTCTGATATTCAGATCAACAAAAACAAAAACAAAAACAAAAACAACATCACCACCACTGAGGAATAATAACCAATGGACACTACTCTAGAGACCAGTTGCTAACATCACATATAATGGTAATTCAAATTATATGTCAATATGCGATTGTCCATCAAACTCTTTTATTAACTGTTTTTTTCTATAGTCATTTGTTGCATCCATCACCAACAATGTCAACAACCTCTTGCCGCTGGGTACACTCTTCTTCACGTCGCTCCCAAGAAGTCCCATGGTGGGCATAGACGCGCCAGATGGCTGGAAGTGGCTTGATTTGCCATCGACTGGTGTCAATAGCCCATTGTACCAGTGTCATTCACGCCCATCTTCTTCCTCTTTGAACGACGAACCAATGTCGCTGTGTCAGTTGTTGCAGGACGTGGAGTATCTGATTGAGCGCCTGTTTGTGAGGGCTACTTATAAATTCATATCACTTGATATCGTGGCTATACGGCTCTATGCTGTTCCTAATGATGTGTCTGGATACAGGTTCTTGGTTGAATCAAGACTGAAAAGAGGGAAAAGTCTTCAATGGCATGATGCAAGGTATAAGGCTATAATGAAAAACTTGTTAACCGTCTTGGACTATTCAAAACAGCATTGGAATGTGAAGAGTATAAGGCACTTGAAATATGACATTGTGATTTTCCCAGCTTTAAGACCATTCCGTGAATTCAGTGCCAAAGATTTGGGTTCCCAGAATTATTTGAATCAGGACTTTGTTCAACATATTGAACGATTGCAAAATAGATCTTCCTTTAAACTATTAATTAATATATCATCACAATCACCCTCAGATTTGGAATCAAGATTAACAAACATCTACAACTCAGTTAAAATTTCTAGCATTGCAAAAGTATTCCACAAACAAGTCAATTCCATACAAGGTTTACAAAGCAAATTATACAAATATCAAGTGGAAACCATTGCACAAATGCTTTATCAAGAATCTTCATCTTACTTATATGTGATGCCCCATTTATTACAAGTCAATTCACCACTATGCTACCTTAACATCATCACATTTGAATTCAGTAAATCTCCAGAACTGTTTAATGCTCCAAAAGGTGGTATCTTGGCAGAGAATATGGGTCTTGGTAAAACATTGATCTGTTTGGCACTCGTTTGTTTGACAAAATCTGAACCATCTTCAACTCCTGAAAGATACCTGAACAATGAGAATTTTGATTATAAAGTTTTATCTCTACAAGAGCAATGTACTAGATTCATCAATAGAAATTCCATTCCTTGGAAACAACATGTTGATACTCTTCCACAAACATGCATTAACTCTTTGAAAGCACACCCTGGTTATTTTTATTACACAACTGAAGATAAATCAAGTGTTGCTAGAAGAAACAACTCTAGATCAATTCCTATTCGAATGCAAGAAAAATTACTCTTGTCAACATCAACCCTTATCGTTTGTCCAGATAATTTATTCCATCAATGGGGACAAGAAATTGCCAAACATATTAAACCAGGTTATTTAAAAATTCTCCAAATTGACAAGCCTGGTATTTTACCTTCATGTTATGAATTGATCAATTATGATTTGGTTATAATGCCCAGCTCGGTATACGTCCATGAAGATAAAGGTGCTTCTGAATTAACAAAGATTTATTGGAAAAGATTTATCATTGATGAAGGTCATTCCATGAATAACAAATTGAGTAGATCGGTGTTCATGTCTAAACAAATGCATATGGAACGGAAATGGACTGTCACTGGTACACCAACTGCTGGTCTAACTAACTTAAACATGAATGAAACTTGGAATGAAGAGGAATTGAAGCAATACACTGTTAAAAGAAGCTTTAATCCAACGGATGATTTATCTAAATTGGGTTCAATTGTTTCACATTTTTTCAAAATTGAGCCTTGGGCTAGTAATAAAGATTTATGGGCAAAAACTATTGTTAAACCAATCGTGGATAATGTCTATGGCTCAGATTTAGCTCTTTCATCTTTTTTAAACAAAGTCATTGTGAGGCATGCTTCTGACCAAATTGAAAACGATGTGACATTACCCCCATTATATCATAAACCTGTGTTTTTAACACCGTCACATCATAACAGAATCTCAATGAATTTGTTCACTGCAGTGCTGGCTACTAATGCTGTTAGTTCTGAAAGACAAGATAAAGATTACATGTTTCATCCAGCAAGTCGTTCTGATTTGGCAAGATTGGTAACGAACTTACAAAGAGCAACATTCTTTTGGACTGGGTTTTCTGTTGTTGATTTGGAAAATATGATACAAATTGCCGAAATGTGTTTAGCAAAACAGATTGATGATCATATGTTGCATTATTCACAACACGATATCCAGTTGTTGAGAAATTCAATCAAAGCTTGTGAATATGCTTTGGCTGATAAGAATTGGAGAACAGTATCCACCATCCATGAAATGGATTATTATTTGTTACATATGAATCAATTGTTTATATCAAACTTTGCCATTGGAAATATAGATGGCGATGAAGATGTTTCTGTGTTTGGTGCTCCACAATTATATTCTTTACAGCAATTTTACTTCAAAAATAGATTCACTAATGATAAGAAACTTTCTGAGAAAATTAAAATATATACCAAGTTGTTTTGGAAAAGTTATTGGAAGAGTGCTACACAAAAGAATACCGAGCGTGTCAAGAAAAATGATGGTCAATCCATTGATATTCCTAATGTGAATCAAGAATTGGATAAACAAGAAAAAATCACATTAAGGCCAGCGAAAAAGACTAGAGTTCGTTCTGATTCAGCACCATTGAAAAAATCTGACGAAACTTTAACAGCAGCTCAACCTGCAATTACAACAGATCCAACTGAAAAGTATAATGAGAATGAATTTAAAGTCGTGACCTCTAGTAAAACTACAAAACTTGTTGGGTGTGGTTCTTCTAAATTATCATACATGGTGTCCCGTTTATTAGAGCATCAATTCACTGGAGTGAAAAGTCTTGTGTTTTTCGAATTTGAAGACACGGCGTATTATCTTTCTGAAGCTCTTGATCTATTAGGTGTTGATTATACGTTATATGCAACTTCTGTGTCTAGAGCTGAACGTGCCCAAAAGATTGATAATTTCACAAATTGGGATGGTGGGCATGCATTAATCATGGATATGAAGTTAGCATCTCATGGGTTAACAATCACTGCGGCCACTAGAGTTTATTTCCTAAGTCCAGTATGGAGAAGATCAATTGAAGCACAAGCCATCAAGAGAGCACATAGAATTGGACAGGCCGAACCTGTTTATGTTGAAACTTTGATTTTGAAGGGAACTTTGGAGGAAGAGATGTATAACAGGCGTATTGTTGCTAGTGATGAAGAAAAACAAGTCCCTGTTGTTGATGATGATCATATTAAAAGTTGGTTATCAAAGTTTGAGTTTTTAAACGTAGAATCAAATGAAGTGCCATATGACAAGTTCAAAGCAGTAAAGGTTTCATCTGATGATATAGAGATCCCGTATGATACTGAAGATACTGCATTATCAAACCCAAGTTACACCAATGTGAATACTGATAATCATGATGGTGAACTACGATGGGATATTCCAATTTTTTCAGCTTTATCACTTGCAAAATTGGGGTTGTTAACAAGAACAAAAGTCAACACTACAGAACAATTAAAGATTAACAGGAAAAGAAAAATTTCCCATATGAATAAAGAGAATGATAATGATGTTGAAGCCCCGAAAAAGACAGTGAGGTTTATTTGATCTTTATTATATATAGTACAGTGTTGTTTTATTAATGCATTAATATTAAATATTAGAAAAGAACTCTCTAGAATGTGTATCTAAGAATAACTTTACCATCAACAGATGAAGACAACAACTTGCCATTATGCTCATCAACATCAATCACCGTCCCAGTATGACCAGTCAGCTTGTTCAACAAAGTTCTTGAAGTAAGGTCCCAAATTGTAGTTGTATGATCTGCAGACCCAGAAATAATATGATTATCTCTTATGATTGATCTAATCAGCCAGTTTTCATTACCAGCAATGGCACCATCGTAAACGTTTGGCCTTATGTGTGATCCTGGGATGGCATTTGGCTCATAGAGTCTAATGGTACCATCCAATGAATAAGAAATCATGTTTGAATCGTCAACATCAATAGAGGTGATTGCATCGTTGTGTAAAGTTTCAATTTCAAATAACGCTTGGCTTGGAGATCTCTTATCCCACGCTCTGATGATTGGTTCGATACCAGCTGTGTAAACTATATTGTTATGTAACGCAACTGTCAATAATGGGTAATTCGTTTTGAATTCATGGATGAGTGCTGACGAAGAGGACGACTCAGAATCCCATAATATCAGAGACCCATCATCAGAAGCAGAAGCAATCACATTTCCATCATCACTACTGGATACCTGATTAACCACCAGCGAATGCTTTTGGAATTTTCTTAGACGAGACCCAGTCGTGATGTCCCAAAGACCAACTGTTGTGTCGGCAGATGAAGTTGTAAAATTACCATTGTTGAGCCATGAGATTGATGTTATGGCACCCTTGTGCCCAGTGATTTCTGCAGAGCTTGTCAGTGTGTCATTGACGTGTGGTAGGTCCCATAAGAGTATTTTCTTGTCGATACCACCAGTAGCTGCAATTGTACCTTCTTTGTTGAATTTAGAGGCGAGTACTGTTCCTTGATGACCTTCAAGAACATACGTCGAAGTTGTCTTAAAAAAGGTGTTAATAGAATCTGGAATGAAAACCATAAAAAATATCCACCATTATCTTACTCACCACTTCCTCTATCTTCTGTCTCTTGATTAATGACATGATATATAATGTATGAATCTATGTAATAATCTACAACTAGAAATATGTAATAATAAAATGTTCAATTCGGTATGGCTGCGTGCCCATGCCAAAATGTCCGGATGCAGCCAATAGGGAGGCCACGCCGATTTTTGAGATTTGCCAGAAAAAAACCCAAACCAATTTCTCCTTCTTTTCACACTTGACTAGTTACTATTATCATCACTATTACCACCTATTATATCAAACAATGTCTTTCTCCCTAGCTTTACGTCGTGCTGCCGTTGCCTCCCGTGCCGGTGTCAGAACCTACACTGCTGGTGCCACTGGTGCTACCCGTCAAGACGGTTCTGCTGACTCCTTTACCGTACGTTTTGTTTTGTTTTAAAGAAGCAATCATGATGAAGATGAAGTTTGCGGTGTTGTGTTGCCAATGAATATACTCAATTGGGTTGTGTATGCGTCAATTGATAATCCACCATTGTTTTCATCTTGATTTGATTAGATTTGATTAGATTTTCATCTGATTGCTTCTTTCATTCCCTTCCCTTTTTTGTTTGTTGTCCAGATTTACTAACTACTTTCTATAGAAGCGTGAAAAGGCCCAAGAAGACTTCTACGTCAAGCAACACGAAAAGGAACAACTAGCTGCTTTGAAGGAATCCTTGAAGCAACAAAAGGAACAAATTGCTGATCTAGAAAAGAAGATTGATGCTTTCTCTAAATAAATGCCCACCACTTCAATTCAAAGTTTTAACTGATTTTTTATAACTTAAATATATGATTACAAGATGAATTCAAAGAATATATATATACATAAATACAATACATTGATTGATTGATTCAAGTTTGTGTGTTTTTTATACTTGTAGTTTAACTATAGGATATAGATATTTGCCAGAGAACTCCTTCTTTAATTTATACAAACTTTGATCATAACAATTAAGTATTCAACCAATTAGGGACGTTCTTCAATTTGTCATTATGATCACTGATTCAACGTATAAAATGACATTAATATTAAATTATAAGTACAGAGATCATAAATATTGTTTGATTGTTTTTCTGCGCCATTGTTCTCATATACGGAATATGGTTAACCAGAATTTTGGAAACATAGAGAAACACATACAAAACAAAATGAATATATAATAACGATATCAATTGATCTTACAAGTTACAAAACCATGAATATATTGATGATTCTGCTATTCATTACTCCATAAAATCATATAATTAATAGGCCGCGTAATTAGCTCTGGCATGCCCTATCTGATCATTAGATAGGTACTTTCATATGATATGATAAGTTGGTAAGTATGATCATATACATATAATCAAAATTCGGTCCAATACTCAACTCTTCGCTTCAAGAATACCCTTAAACATGGATTTATACTACATATAATGATTTATAACTGAAATAGACCAAAAATTGAAATAGTCACGTGACTGATATAGACTACAGCTAATAGCAAATGGAAAGCCTCTCCACTGGCACAAGTATCCGATGTAGTGTAGGGGCTATCACGGCACACTCTCACTGTGCAGACCCGGGTTCGATTCCCGGCCTCGGAAATTTACAGCTAGTAATTCTAATTCCAGAGTGGAATATCTCTGTTCTGTTAAATGATTTTTTTTCCAATTGATTCTATAATCGTGTTCGACTTCGAACCCTTTTGACATATCATTAAGCTATTGTGAAACAAAAGGTCTTTACTCATTCTCCAGCTGAGTCAATCTTTAATTATTACTGTTTTACATAAAATCTATTTATTTTGATTTTGATACTTTTTTAAAGCAGAAAAATAATAATTAGAAGAGGTCAAAATTCACAACCAACCACATCAACATCAACATCAACACAAACAGAATGTTCAACTACACTCTGATCGCACCCGCCACCACCTCACGAGCATCGCTGATCGAGATTGACGGTGTCAGGATCCTTGCTGATCCAGGCTGGGACGGTGTCTCCGACCTGACGTATCTAGACTCCATCATCAACACCATCGACATCATCCTGCTTTCACATCCAACAACAGACTACGTCGGTGCGTATGCCTGGCTGGCGTTCAAGGACCTGCAAATACCCGTGTATGCTACTCTCCCAACCACGAACCTGGGAAGAGTCTCCACGATCGACTTGTATAGGTCCATTGGGTTCATTGGTCCGTTGAAAGGCACTGAGTATGAACTATCAGATGTCGAGGAAGCTTTTGACAAAATCATCACGGTGAAGCATTCCCAAACAACAGACTTGAGAGCTAAGTACGATGGGTTGCAGCTAACAGCCATCAATGCTGGCCATACTCTTGGTGGTACCATTTGGTGCATCAATAAAAACAGTGAAAAGATAGTTTATGCTCCACAATGGAACCACTCTAAAGATTCTTTCTTGAACGGTGCTGACATTTTACAAAACCCCCTGCTCCAAAGACCTTCCATCTTCATCACATCGACTGCTATTGGGTCGCCAGCCCCACACAAGAAGAGAGTTGAAAAGTTGTTTGAATTGGTTGATGCAACGCTTGGAAGAGGTGGTACTGTGCTATTACCAACCACCATTGGTGGGAGAATGCTGGAACTGGTTCATCTGATCGATGAGCATCTACAAAGTGCGCCTATCCCTGTGTTGTTGGTTTCGTACGCCAAGGCTAGAAGTTTAACCTATGCTGGGTCCATGTTGGAATGGATGGCCCCAGCAGTCATTAGAGAATGGGAAGCTAGGGGCCAGGCACCATTCGATGCATCAAGAGTCCAAGTCATCGAGGCAACAGAGCTGGTGAATCTGCCAGGTGCCAAAGTTGTGTTTGCCTCAGGGTGTGGGTTTGAAAAAGGTTCTGCGTCTCAAGCTGCTTTGATGACTCTATGCGATGATGAAAAAACTACAATTATCTTGACTGAGAAGAGTCCATGTGGGACTCTTGCCAATGATTTATATTTCACATGGCAGAAACTATCAAGTGCAAACACTGGGAAGATTGAGAATGGTACGCCGATTGCTTTGACACAAAGTTTACCATTACAAGTTGTTCGAGAAGAAGTATTGGTTGGTGCTGAGAAAACCGAATATGAAGAGCATGTTAAACAGAGAAGAGCCAAAAAGGAGGAATTGAAACAACAAAAACTTGCAGCAAAGAAGGATGCCCAGCAATTTGAAGATGAAGATGAGTCGGAATCTGAAGATGAAGATATGTTGGATTTAAGCTCGAAAGCTGAAGAAGTCATCCCAATTGATCTTGATGTCAAGAATTTAAAAGGCCGTGCGAAAACCTTCCCATTCATTCCTAACAGAGCCAAATTTGATGATTATGGTGAAGTTATAAATCCTAGTGATTATATTAGAGAAGAAGAAAAAGATGTTGGGAAATTGGCAAATCATAAACAACGTCAAAGAGTTAAATTGGGTCAGAAGAAGAAATGGAACGAAGGGAAAAAGCAAGATGATGTTAGTGATATTGATGCTTTATTTGAACCAAAAGTTCGAAACATTTCAAACATTGTTATGTCTTCAAGATGTGTTTTAACGTTTATTGATTTGTCTGGTTCTGTTGATATCAGATCAATGTCTTTGATAATTCCATCCTTGAAACCAAGACGTGTTTTACTATTGGATGATTTAACGGATAAGGCCAATTTACCACAAGTTGATGCAATCTTAAAGAAGCACCACAACGGCTTTGAAGTTACTGATGTCGAGCCAAACAAGTTGTTTGAATATAATGAAATCTTACAATCTTTTGATTTGTTATTAGATGAGAAATTAACAGCACATTTGAAATGGCAAAAGGTTGCTGGTGGATTCACAGTTGCTCATGTTATTGGTGAATTGAAAACTAAACAAGAATTGCTGGAGGAAGAGAAAGAGAAAGAGAAAGAAGAAGATGCAGAAGCAGAACAAGATGAATCCACTACTAATACTGATGCTAATGGCAACTATACAACAAGAGAGGAATACGTTCTGACACCATTATCTCAAAACAATGCATTTTTATCAAACATTAGATCAGCACCATTGGCCATTGGTGATATTAGATTATCCGAGTTGAGAAAAACATTAGCTACCGAACATAAAGTTGAGTTCAAAGGTGAAGGTACGCTTGTGATTGATGATTCTGTTGCCATTAGAAAAGTGTCTGATGGTGATGTTATTGTTGACGGTACTCCAGGACCATTGTTTTATAAGGTTAGAGAGATTGTGAGAAGCACTTTAGCTTATGTTTGATAACCATAATCATAATAATAAAA
Organism: Liangdongia berthetii; assembly: GCA_030564525.1. Classification (NCBI taxonomy): domain Eukaryota; kingdom Fungi; phylum Ascomycota; class Saccharomycetes; order Phaffomycetales; family Wickerhamomycetaceae; genus Liangdongia; species Liangdongia berthetii. Next base: position 36,440 of record JAJLVX010000007.1, on the reverse strand, counting down.
GAGATGGATCGACTGTCTATGTCAAAAGTATCCGTCTGTAGTTACTAGAATACCATAATCTATTACTATTATCTCTATTACTACTATCTCTATATTGATTAGTATTACCACTTCCCAAAATAAAACCCATTCGCGAAGTGTGAAATCCATTTTAAAAGTAACACCATCACCATCACCAAACTAATCACAGAACAGTCAATAACAACAAAGAAAAGATTATGATATGAGTGAACTAGTGGATACATACGATGCAGCAGCAGACATGTCGCGCAACACAACGGAGTTCTACGACGTGAACGAGGACCTTGGCGATGATGTCGTGGAGATTGTCGATGATACAGACTCCTTCTTCAGCTACGATTCAGACATCGTGGATCCATTGCAACTGGCTGAGGTGCAATGGCAAGAATCGCTTGAGCAGATAAAGACATTGCTGAGTTTTGTGGTGCTGCCACTCATTGGGAAAGTGCTCGGGAGAAGAGTTGCTGGTTATATCTGGAGAGCTGTTGCTGAGAAGTACTTTTAACTTGTCTTGACACACCAAACTTGTATATACTACAATCAAACTAAAATGAAAAGGCGAAGGGAATATATATATATATATGTGTATTTGTGTATGTAGTTCCTATACTATACCGTTAATGCACTGGTTATCTTGGTTTCAACATGGCTGTAAATGATGGAATGGTATGGTTTCAACATTCTATTGGACAAGTTCTTAACCAAGATATCATCAATCAACTTGATCTCGACACTTGAGATCTTCTTGCTTGTTGTTTTCACAGACTCGCTGATCTTGCGTAGCTTCTCTATCAGCACGCCTATTAAACTCTTCATCAGTAGTGAAGTGTCATATTCAACCGACCCTTCATTGGATGCAACTGTTGAGGTGTTGTATGTACTGCTGTTTTGCCCATAACTATCAACCGTTGCGGTGGATCCATTGCGGCCAGCCTTTGCCAGTAGCGAAGAAGGTCTATTCGAAGTGGCTATGTGGTGTAATAGACGGGATAGTGATTCGTTGAACTTGTATAGTTCCACTATTAAATCACGGCCTGATATGGAAGCCCCAAGGTTTAGAAATAGTGAGTAGACATCAGTCGTTAAACTAAAAAAAAAGTGTTAATATAACGGACACAATACTAGCCATACAGATGATTTTCGAAGATACCTTTCCAAATACTTCACGTTGACCTCATTGACATCTTTCTTTGTTAACCGTATGGCATTGATGTAGTAAACCTCCTTGCGTTGACTAAAAAAAGTATTAATATGATACCTCCCATAATATATCCAGTTAAAAAAAGTCATGAATGTTTTACATTTCACTCAGGTATTCCAGTTTGGTGATGGATGTGTCCAGTTTGGAGAGTATCAGGTTCTTCTGGTCCATTTCTCTTTCCTTCTGTTATATTTACCTTTTGATTTCCAAATGGTCTTATTTTTCATTTTCATTTTCATTTTCAAGTTTCAACAAAAACAAATTCGACGAGGATTATTGAGATGATATTATGGTACTACTAGTATATGATATGGTATGATATGATGATATGATATGATATGAATTATGGTTATGGTTATGATGTTGGTGCTGTTATATTGGTGTCAGATTGTGATGGTGATTCACCTTCCTCATTTGTTTGAAACTCATTGCAAAATAAGGATAGAGCATTGATATCCACCACAGCTCTTTAAAGTTTAAAGCACTACAAACAAGAGTATATATCCACTGTTATTCAAAGCTATGTCCCACAGGTTTACCGTTCAATACATTATAATAACTTTCTCGTCTGTTGCAGCCTTGAATTTATGAATTTAATTGGTAAAGTATCAAGCTGGTTTCATTCATCCATACTGAAGAAACTGAGATCATACCAAGTGAATGGGTTACAGACTACTTCATTCTACTGGACTTGTTGGTATACTAATTGGCTGCTCAGAAACAAGTTACTGTGAACTTGACAAATCTGAATAGTGAATCCACCAATCATCCCACCATCTTTGCTTATTCATGATCAGACAAATCGTCTTTTTACCCAACCAAAGTTTGAACACGTTTCCTCAAGTCATCAATGGTTTTAATTCATCAAGTTTAAGCAGCATAGAATACTGGTTATTATTATTTTGGCCTTTGCCCAATCAAAAAATACGTCATGATGAAATGTCTGTGAAGTTGTGCTTCTATATGTCTTGCCTTTGAAGAAAAAGGAATTCAACGGTATCAATGTGGTTCTTTTAAGTTTTAATGCTTGCGTGTTCTAAGACTCACAGTTTAATAGGAAGATGGTCATTCGAAACTAATATTTTGATTGTAATGATTCAAAAACTTATAAGAATTTGACTGGTTTGAATTGGATGGATTACAAAACTGTTAAAGGTGAGGTTTGGTTTAGAATATTTCAAATCAATTAGCAGCATTCGGTGAAGCTTTGATACTGATAAAGTTATAATTTGCAGAAGGTGGTCTGATGTTCGCGGTTAATAGGACTGTGTTTTGAAACCATTTTCATTTTTTCATTGGTGTTATACAGCTTTATGCAGTATGGCGTCTTTCATGAGGTATACGGGTAATAATATATGACAAAATCAAACGTATAATACTAGTGGCATCATTATAATATTAAAAATACAACCATTATTCTATAGCAACTAAGTAACACCAGCTCATTAAGGTGATCATAATATGAACAAATTCGACGTGTGCAGAAATTAACGTATCGCCCCTTCGACGAAGAGTATCACTCATGATATAGGCTAGATATTTCAGTGGTGAAAACACAAGAGAGGCAAGGACCAATTAACCAACATTGACTGTGATCATAAAATCTCACATATATTCATGATATGTGTGTCTGACGTTTGATACTGTATACATCTAGCGCCATTCAGTAGACGTAGGAATGAAGACGAATAACTTCTAATGATCAAAACAGGCAATATTCACAAATTAGGCCCATGCTCTCGCCGATATTTTATGTTTCACGAAAATGCTAGCTGATCCTTTAATATCTTTCAAGTAGAGTTGCTCTTATAATTTTCATACATGGACGACATAAAGAACTCAACTTCAACAAGTCTTTTAAACATGCAACAATTGAGCTTCGTGTTCTATAGACTAATTTCATATATCATAATGAAGTAGGTGGTCAAACACTCAGTAATATGAGTCCATGTTTAATTGGCAGGCCTTGTTTGTATGTAAATATATTCCCCTTGTAGAGATAATAGAAACAGCATTCATTCAAGGCTGATGGAATCAAATAAAGGTGAGCTCATATCAATGGGTAAATGACCAGGAAATAATTGTATGTTTTTTTTAAATGATGAGTTGAAACATCCATTGAAAACAACAAATATTCCAAATCAAATTATAATACTCACACTTGAATCTCACTGAAGACTTCTAATAGCACCATAAAAAAATATAAAGTCACAAGCACAACAACGTTTATTACTAAACGCTTTTTTTTTCCTAGAATAACTGTAAAACATAACATGAACCTTGAGTCATAAGCAGGAGCAATTGATAAAAAGAAGAACAAAAACAAAGCAGAAACAAATCAAATAAAGTATATCAAATACAAGCCCCGTCTATAATGCATTATGGTAAGTGGTGATGAGTAGGCAAGGGTTATTGATGGCAATGGAAACAAAACAAAAAGGAGTAATGGTAAATAGAACCTGGGGAAGAATGAAAAGCAAAACTAATAATAACAAAGATGAACCGAGACAAAATAGCTAAAGTGTGGGCACTGGGTAAGCAGCTGCGCAAACAATAGTCACATATTACCGGTTCACCCCAATAACAGAAATAAATGACTATGGTCTAAGCCGAGCCACTAACACCACCCCCATTTGAGTGTGTAATGACATGGATAATGTCAGAGTCACAAAGACCAATACTTTGAGGAGTGGAATGTGTCGTAACATTTAGATCATCAAGTTTGAATACCAAATTGCTCAACGGCTCCTTAACTTTCTTTGCAAATGCTTCCATAACCTTTCTCATTCTTGTTGTTGGTCTAAGAGCAAAAAATAAACGGGCATCCAACCCATCAAAGCACACTTTGATCTTAACGTTTGGGTTGGCGTCTGTAGTTGTCAACGCAGTGCTTGGACTATCTGAATCTGACATAATGGCTGTTGCTTATCAAGTATTATTGATGGTGTTGATGGATGGATGTATGAAAGAAAGAAAAAAATGTGAAAAATGATAGGATAGGGATACGGCGGTTGGTTGACCTTTTGAACTCTGTTTAATTCAACGATATCCGGTATGTGAAAAGTTTATAACTTTTGTGTTCACTCAGTTGATTCTGTGATGAAGTTGTTGCCGTGTGTAGTGGGTGGGTGAAGATAAAAAAAGATGATGTTCGGTGGGAAATCGTTGGTTTTTATACTTTTTGAAATTTTTTACCGCCGAAAAGCCAAAACATCAACAGTCAGTTAACAGAGCAATAATGGATTAGAAAGTGGTGCTGAATAGTGTTTCATGCTGTTTGTTATGTGATTATGAAGTGGTTTTGACAGACTTAACAGCGGTTCATCATTTTAGTTCGTCTGATCTTTTTTTTGCCTGCTTTTAGGTGGGGAGTTTATGAGGATTATCAACGTTTTGTTCAGAATGTTTGACTTTGGTCTGCTATGAGTATTATACAGAAGGTTTTGGTTAACTAGATGATTGGTGATGCTCTTGTTGCTTTGCCATGGTTCTCTGTTTGGTTGGTTTATGCTTAGGAACGTCTAGTTTGGTTGGTTTCCAAAATGCGCCAAAGTGAACAACTCAGATATATGGAATACAATACTGCAAAAGTCGTGGTTACAATGTATTACCATCATATTAATACTAGTGAATATCACATTGATATTGTCAAATGCTTTTGGTTTTGTTTGTCTATTGTTTGGTTGTGCCTTTGACTTTTCTGAGTACTGGTTGTTGAAAGGATACCATAACGCAACGAAAAATCAGCCAATAAGAACATCAGCGGATATATTGGTTAATACTGGTTATTGGTGAGCTTTCTCTGCTTTATTTGATCCTTTGTTCTTCGAGCTTTGCTTATTTAGTATATACAAATGTTAATTCCACCAGGAAAGAATCAACCAAAAGACACCAAATTTTCACCAATAAATACACAATTCCAACTCATCTCAAATCAGCCATCAAACTGACATATCATCATACAATTTCTCTCTATTCCATTCATTTTTGTAGTTTCCATTATCATCGCGTAAAATTTTCAGACGTACCATGAGAAAAAAGAAAAAAAAAAATCAATCGCGATGAGGACATAATTAATTAACTGTAACTAGTAAGCACAACAAACACAACGAGTAACAATGTTACTGTGGCCGTCAAGGGATGGTTTAGGTGCACAGTTGGGGTTTGGTTTGCAAGGTTCTGCCCTTCATCTGGAGGAGCATGACGCAGACAAGCCGTGGGTGTTTGCAAGAGACAACGATAATGATTATGATCTTCACAGAGCAAAGAACACAAGACAAATCGTTCCTCCACAAGTTACTAGAGTTGATTTGAGTACTGCCAATGAAGATCTATATTTAGACGCTCTTTTAGATCTACCAGGTTCTTTGTTGGACACGATCAAGGAGGAAGAAGATATTATGGCTTCGGATCTCATTTACAACCCAAGCATAGGAAATGTGATGGAATTTGGAAAACTTGGTAAGAGTGCAAAGAAAATGTGTTTTGCTTATGTGTCTAATGCAGCTCAGAATGTTTTGAATGTCCATTTTGTTGATGAAAAAATTGAGCTATTGAATACAAATCAGGAGCTTTTGCATGAAGTTCAAACTCCAGCTTTTGGTAGAGGTATTTCACTTGAAACTGATTCAATAATTCGTCAAGTTGTGATACCCAAAGAATCTTCATTATGGGAGCAATGTGATGATTTTCTTCTCATACGGACAGATAACGAGATTATTGTTGCAAGGGTGATCATCTCAAAGAATGCTTTCACCATCAATGTTTTGCATAAACTGTTCCCCCGTCAAGCCTTGGCCGGTTACAATTTTGTTGATATGGATTTTAACCCTTTCAACATTGAGCAGTTTGCTGTTATTGATTGTAAAGGAAACTGGGGTGTGTTTGAGGTTTCTAAGCTATTGAAAAAGCCAAAGAGAATTGCCAAATCACGTATTTATGAGGCTGATGAGCTTTCTGACTTCAAGAGAATTTGTTGGGCTGATGCTCATGATCAACTAATAATAGCTGGGAGAACTTACATCAAACGAGTCAATTTAAATACCACTGAAAAGACAGACTTGGTCCATGCTGGTTTATATTCCCAAATTAGAAGTTTCAAAAAGAGTGACATAGTTGATACCGATGCCTTTTTATTAACATCCAGAGAATTAATATGGATTGACATGCAAGATAGTGGCTTTAAAAGAATATTGTCCTGGAAACATAATTTAGATTCACAAGATCCTTCTCTAAACATGGTTTTAAATTCTATTGGAGGTGTTACATACATTATTGTCTATAGCCAAGTCCACCCAATGATTTTCATATACCAGTTTAAGGTTGAAGAAGATCTACCCAAGTTGAAGCATGATCCAATAATGATGAAGGTGGATGATTCTACTGCATTAACATATCTGCTATTACCTGCATCTTTTGTTCGTTATAGTGAACGTCGTCGCAGAAATGTTTTGCCACCAAGAGAAACATATCTAACATTATACAAAATGACCACACAACTAGAAATTACAAAGACAATTATAACTACAATGAAAACAACGAAAATTATAAAGCATTCAAGTGATGCTAGACCAATCAAGACTGTTGAAGAGAGTACTTGTAGCAATCAAAAGGATGCTATCAAAGTTTTTGAAAAATGGGAGAGTAAAGAATTCAAAACCATGATTTCCAAAATGTTTCATGAAGTTTTTGATATTTCCAAAACTACCACAACAAATCTAGAAGATGAAGATATTTTCCAAAAAGTTGCATCATCAATTGACTTGGAATCCTTTTCTGGTGAAGATCCAAAGACATTGGCTGAATGTATTATTCCAGTTGATGGGTTTAAAAGTTTTCAAGAGTTTGATAACATGTTGAATCAGTTGGTTGAATACTCTACTTCTGATAGTGATCTGGGTCTTACACAATTCAAAGACTTGATTAAGCACATTTTCCCATCTTGTTCTGCCGAGAACTTGGTGCAGTTTGAAGCTATTTTGAATGAAATGTGGATGAAATGGAAATCTACTAATGATACATCCATAGACCAACACAAAGTATTTAGCAAATATGTTTGCCGTGATATGGCATTGTCACTATCAATATTTTATGACAAGGAAAAGGAGATGGAAGAATTGCAGCATAAAACTGATAAGCTGCCCAAGAAACTTAAATCATTGTTATTCAATTGGGAAGAAGATTTTGCTGATGGGTTACCAACAACTATGAATATCAGTTCCAATACTGATGATTCATACCCAGCTAGTTCAAAAAGCTCACAGGTCAAGAGAGAACATGCTGAACAACAACCTCCACTTATCAGATCTTCACAGATTCCACCAATCATTAATGCATCACAACGGAGAACTACAACTTCTCACCAAATTTCAACTCAGCATGACACATTCTCACAACAATCGAGACCCATGGCATCCAATGTTCATGGTACTAATCTAATGGGCTCACAAAGGTTCACAATGTCCCAGCCAACACAACCTTCAATGCTAGCTTCTACTTCAGGCTTAAACATGAGTCAGAGTGGTGTAACTTCTTCACAATTGACACAACAAAGAAAGAGAAAAAAGAGAAAAATCAAGGGTTTTGGTTGAACTTTATTATAGGAACGATATGAATTAAAAACACATGGCATATAGCATTCAGAAAGTCTGTTTCATAAGGCATTGTAGACCAATATGTAGTTCATTCATTCATAAGTCTAGACACAATAGCTCCGGTAATTGCCCAATATGGAAATTCCCCAAATAGGCAACTTTTGTGACTCTTCGAAAAATTCAAAAATTCGAATATTTATCAACATCAAACTGGAGAAACTACCAACCCAACTTCACTAATTCTCGTCAAGAACAACAATGTCTGCTCAAATAAGAGAAACTTTTGCTAGATGCAAACAAGAGAGTATTTGACTATTTTGCAGCAGTAATTCGTCTGCATACATGTTGTTTTAGGAATATTAACATTTTTTTTAAGATCGTAACGCTTTGGTTACATTTATTACTGCTGGGTATCCAACCATCGAAGATACCATCCCTATTTTAAAGGGTTTCCAAGATGGTGGTGTTGATATCATTGAGCTAGGTATGCCATTTTCAGACCCAATCGCTGACGGTCCAACCATCCAAGTGTCCAACACCACTGCTTTGAACAACGGTGTTAGTGTTCCAGTCACCATTGATCTAGTCAAGAAGGCCAGAGCTGCTGGTGTTGTTGTTCCAATCATCTTGATGGGTTACTACAACCCATTCCTACAATATGGTGAAGAAAAGATAATCAAGGACGCCAAGGAAGCTGGTGCCAATGGTTTCATTGTTGTCGATCTACCACCAGAAGAAGCTGTCAAGTTCAGAGGTCTTTGCTCCGCTGAAGGTTTAAGTTACATCCCATTGGTTGCCCCATCCACCACTGATGATCGTTTGGAGCTATTGTCAGAAATTGCCGACTCATTCATTTATGTTGTTTCCAGAATGGGTACCACTGGTGCTACTGGTTCAATTGCCTCCGGTATCACTGAATTGGTCAACCGCGTTAGAAAATACTCGAAAGATATTCCTTTGGCTGTTGGTTTTGGTGTCAGTACAAGAGAACACTTTTTGAGTGTTGGTTCTGCTGCTGATGGTGTTGTTATTGGTTCTAAGGCTGTCACCTTGATTGGTGAATCTGAGCCTGGTAAGCGTGGTGAAACTGCTCAAAAGTACGTTGAAAGTATTTTGGATAACAAGAAGCACAGTTTGCCAGAGCCAACTCCAGAATCTGAAGAACCAGAAGCCAAGCGTGTCAAGAAGAACGATACTAAGTTTGAAGAAGCCCACAAATTTTCTCCAAGATTTGGTGAATTTGGTGGTCAATATGTCCCAGAAGCTCTACATGCTTGTTTGAGAGAATTGGAAAAGGCCTTTGAAGAAGCTGTTGCTGATCCAGAATTCTGGAAAGAATTCAAGTCTTTGTACTCCTATATTGGTCGTCCATCTAGTTTGCACAGAGCTGAGCGTTTGACTGAGTATGCAGGTGGTGCTCAAATCTGGTTGAAGAGAGAAGATTTGAACCATACTGGTTCCCACAAGATCAACAATGCTTTGGCACAAGTCTTGATTGCAAAGAGACTAGGTAAGTCTGAAATCATTGCTGAAACCGGTGCTGGTCAACACGGTGTTGCTACTGCTACTGCTTGTGCCAAGTTTGGTTTGAAGTGTAAGGTCTTTATGGGTGCTGAAGATGTGCGTCGTCAAGCTCTAAACGTTTTCAGAATGAGAATCCTAGGTGCTGAAGTTGTTGCTGTGACTAATGGTACCAAGACCTTGAGAGATGCCACCTCAGAAGCCTTCAGAAACTGGGTCACCAACTTGAAGACCACACACTACGTTGTTGGTTCTGCTATTGGTCCTCACCCATACCCAACCTTGGTTCGTACTTTCCAAAGTGTCATTGGTAACGAGACCAAGGAGCAATTCAAGGCTTTGAACGACGGCAAGTTGCCAAACGCCATTGTTGCCTGTGTCGGTGGTGGTTCCAACTCCACTGGTATGTTCTCTCCATTCGAGCACGACACTTCCGTGAAGTTGCTGGGTGTCGAAGCCGGTGGTGATGGTCTTGATACCAACTACCACTCTGCGACCTTGACTGCTGGTGAGCCGGGTGTTTTCCACGGTGTCAAGACCTATGTCTTGCAAGACACCGATGGTCAAGTGCACGACACCCATTCCGTTTCTGCTGGTTTGGATTACCCAGGTGTTGGTCCAGAGTTGGCTGCTTGGAAGGCCAGTGGCCGTGCTGAGTTCATTGCTGCTACTGATGCTCAAGCGCTAGAAGGTTTCAAGTTGTTGTCACAATTGGAAGGTATCATTCCAGCTTTGGAGTCATCACATGCTGTTTATGGTGCTGTTCAGTTGGCTAAGACCATGAAGCCAGACGAGCATTTGGTGATAAATGTTTCTGGTAGAGGTGACAAGGATGTTCAAAGTGTTGCTGAAGTTTTGCCAAAGTTGGGTCCAAAGATTGGTTGGGATTTGAGATTTGAAGAGAAATGAATGCTTTTATATATATATATGTGATTGAATCTAGTGATTTTATATTATTGGTTTAAAAAAAAACACTACAAGTAGATAATACAAAAAGGTGAAATCAATATATTTTAATGTCCAATATATTCTAATTGATTGAAGCTGTAGTTCAAGTACAAAAAGTGAATGAATAGTGCAGTAAAGTCAAGTAAAAAAAGCATCCCAAAAAGCAGATAGAAAAACATTAGTAGATGAATGAATGAATAATAATAGTAACAGTAATAGTAATAGAGTTCAGTAAAAGTGTGTATAGCAGCGAGAATCTTCATGGACCGGCATTTCAGACTTCAATGCATTTAATTCATTCTTAATCTGCTGTGCCAAGGCAGGAGTCAACTGGTTGCAAGTGGCAGTATCAGGATGTCTATCATAATCCTCACCGCTAAACACATCATATAGTATAATCTTGGAAGAGAATTCCACTCTCTTTGACGAACGATGCTGTTGTTTTTGGGAAGAAGAGTATGAGAAGGATCCACCAAGCACCTGTTGTGGGATTGATGTTCTAGACAGAAAGGACATGGAGTCGTCTTGGTCATTGTAATACTTGTCTTCATGTGCTTCTTCTTCTTCTTCTTCTTCTTCATTATCAAAAAAGCCATTGTCGTCTTGTGATTGGTATGAAGAAGATGAATATGCAAAAGCTGTGGATAAACGGTTTGCATTGTTGTCAAGAGCAGGAGCCTTGAGACCTCTAAAAGACATGGAGATTGGTCTTGAGTTTGATGTCGCTGGGTCAGGCATCAATGTGTCCATTGTAAGTCTTGGTGATTGTCTGATTGATGGTGATTGAACTGGGGAGATTGTTGTTGATGATGCAACATTTGATGCAGGTTGTTGTAGTGATGATGACGACGATGAATATTCATACTTTGCAGCATTGAATGGAGGAATAGTGGATAATCGTTCAGGTGCTGTTGTATGGTATTCTTCGGTTGTTTCTGGAACATCATTTTCATCTTGTTCTTGTTGTGGTTGTTCAAGATCAAAGTTTAGATTCAAATCACCACCAAAATCAATAAAGTCAGCAAACTCCATAAATTCAGAGACATCAGCGTCAGCATCAGTATCAGTACCGGTAGCAGCAGGCCCATGACTTGTGATAGTGGAGTTTGAGTTATTGCTGCTGTTGTTTCCATAACCACTGTTCTCTTCCTTCTTGATAAAAGCAGGGCTATTTTGAGGGTTATATAAATAGTCATTAGCAGAATCAAACATTTGGTCAATCAACGAAGGAGATTTTAGAATAGAAGCAGATGGGGACTTGGACAAATCAGGATCATAATGATTTTTGTTGCAGTCTGGGTTCAATGAGACATACATTCCCTCTTCTTTAGCATTGATTGAGATTGCATCAGTCAAAGAGATTGGTCTTGGGATGGATTGATTTGCCTTTGTAGATCTGCTTCTTTCGATGGAGACGATGGATTCAACCTCTTGAGCATCTAGTGATTTTGGGAAAATGACTTCACCATTTGATATGATAGAGTGTTGGCCATTTGAGACTATTGAGAGTCTGTTGAAATTTTCGTTAAATTCATCAGTTGCAATAGTTGATAGAGAGAATTGGTCATCGTTAACAGAGGTGACAATAGTTTTTCTTTGTAATGGTTCATCATCGTAATCATAATCATAATCATTATCATCCTTCTTCTGTTGTTCAATTTCCTCTCTAACAGTATATTTTGTTTTGGTTTTATTATCATTATCATCATACACCTTAAAGTTTGGAGAAGAACTAGAGATTGAATTCAACTCTGTTCTTGAAGATTTTCTCTTAAAAGCTTGGAATAAACTGCTTGAAGAGCTTTGTTTTGTCAATTGGGAAGCATTGGACAACGAAGTGGATCTGTTTTTAGACAATGGAACAGGATGTGGTACAGTGGAAGGATTTGAAGTTTGTAATTTTGGCTTTGATAATGGTCTTGGAGGGGCTTGTGTTTGTGATGAATTTGTTGAAGGCTGTTGAGTTGATACTGATCTTTTAGACTTGAAGAAAGACATGAATCCCAATTTCTTCTTTGCTGGTTTTTCCTTTGAGAAGACAGGTAGTGAAGAGGATCTCTTTGAAGTTTTTTGGGCATCATCTTGCTTCTGCACTGGTTTTGGGATTGTTGTTGACTTTTGCTTTGAATCACGAACTTTTGGCATCTCGATGATTTGTGTAGTCTCTTTCTCTTGCTGCTGTTCATTGAGAGGAGACTCAGGCAGGGCATCAAGCATTGATCTATATGTATTGCCGCCAGAAACAAAGCGTTGCTGAGACTTGACCTCTGGAGTCTTGAAAATATCCTCAACCTGTTGCTGTTGTTGATGATGAGCAGGGTTGTTCAGTGGCACAGCATGGGAATCATCCAGATCAATCAAATTTGGAGACTTGATCTCATTGGTCTGCAGTGGTTGTTGTGCAGCTGGGGCGGTTAATGTGATTGTTTCGACAGAAGGAACAGAGTGGGCGGTATGGAACGTTGCGACTGATTCGTTGTTGTTCTGGAAGGTTATTGGCTCGTCCTCCTTGATAGTGAATGGCTGTGATGAATAGGAGTGTTTTCTGGATGATTTCTTCTCAAGGATGGAGGCCAAAGCAGCTAATGAGGGAGAGTTTGTCATGCCGATTGGTTTGGTCAACTCAGTTCTACCGTGATCTTCTGCAAATGATTGATATTGAGCATCATCATTATCATAATCATTATTAGCACCAGCGCCAGCAGTTGGATTGGCAACAATCGTGTTCAAGTCACGATGCGCTTCAAACCTTGATGAGTCAAAGGAATCACTAAACACCATTGATTGTCTGAAGTTGATAGCGTGCGAGTTATGGTTGGCATCTTCCGAGGAATAGAACGAAGTGGCATCAATCTTTGGCGACTGTGGTTGTTGCTGGGTGCCCTGTGGAGTCATTCTCTTGCTGTTGTAGTAGTAGGAGCGGTTTGGAGAGGAATATGTTGAAGTTGGAGCAGAGGTCAAGCTGTTGTCCAGTTCGTCAGAGTCGCCCATGGATGAGATGGATGTGTAGGACGTCTGGTGGTGCTGCTGTTGCTGCTGGAAGGATGTGTACATTCTCTGGTGTCTGTACTCACTGCTGGTGGTGTCAGTGGTGATAATAGAATGTCTTGATTGTTCTCTTTTATTTTATTTTATTTTATTTTATTTGATTCATCTGATCAAGATTCAACTCTTTTACTCGATGTGCCTTAAAAAATTTAAAGTGAAACGCGACGCGGGTGGAAATTGTAAACGCGTCTGGATTATGTAATAGATTAGTAATCAGTATGAGGTTAATATCTGATGTTACCGTGGCTATTGTTGGTGTTTAGTGTTCTGTTTATGTTTGTGTTGTTTATGTTTACTATTTAGTATCAGTCTATAGATTACTAGTATTATAGATATAGATATATGATCTATATAATAAGTACACACTATAACTACAACAATCCAATCTCTATCTCATGCATTAAAAACCAAGCCCCCATCTCTCATCAGAATAATATATAATAGCCATTATACGTAGTAATAATGACTCCCAAAATGCAAACATCGTAACAGTAGCAAGCAATAATAATAATAAATTAAATACACCTTCACATAATAGTACACTTTTCATCCTCTTGATGATGTTTACTGCCTCTCATCTTTTTGTGTGAACCATGAGACCCTATACTAGTGTTTGAAGAAATTGAGTTTCTAGGACCATTCGATCTTAATGAATGCAGTGGCATGGCTTTATTTCCACTAGTAGTAGTGGTAGTAGTATTAGTGGTGCTAGCTGATGCTGGTAAATGACCCTTGTGGTTCAAGTTCTGTGATGGGTATGCAGTGTTGTGTGAATTTGAAGTTGCAGCAGTAGTGATGCTTGCATTGTCAAAAGTGGAAGACGCATCTGTGGTGATACGTTCCAGTCTATGGCCATATCCATTTGGAGGGTTTATCGAATCAATCTTTAGCACCGGTTCAATACCAAACTGTAGGATCGAATTGGCCAAGTATGAATACAAACGGGCCCAGCATCTCTCCAGCTCAATACTGAAATTCATGCCAAATCTGTCCTGGAAGGTCTTGATGAATGCAATCCCCATCAGCTCGAAATGTGGAGGCTCAATCCCCAAGATTCTAGCATGTCTTTTCCCCAAATTGTTCAAATAATCATCCAAAACATCCAAATTCTCCAAGTTGTGAATAGCAGTGGCCAACACACCAGCGAATGAAACAGCCTGGTGCTTGATGGATGGGAACATGATCTCCAACGAGGCATCCATCGCTATCAAATTGGCATAGAACTGGACACAGAACAGGGAGGAGGCGATGGAGGCGTGCGTCACAACAGAGGCCGATGGCATCTTATCGTCGTCGCTCAACATCTCAGCCCATGTTCTTCTGACAAGCTCAATCTCCCTGGCTGAAAAGTTTAGCACAATCTTGTACTGGTTCTCAAAGTAAACGTTGGAGTTCTCTGACACTGAAGAGGCCGCTGAGCTTGAGTCTATCGACCCAATGAGAGTCGACTCCTGGAGGTTGGTGGTGGAGTGTCTTAGCTTCTGGTCCAGATGGTTTGTGTACATCTGTTGTTGTTGTGCAGTGATCATTGGAGTGTGATATTATTATAATAATAATAATACTATTGATAAAAGTTTTTTAGTAGTAGGATTCTGAATCTAATTATAATTAGTTAGCTTCAATAACTTTGTCTCTGTCTTGGTTTCAAACTTCTGTGGAATGTAATAAGCGACACACTTTGAATAACATATAACGATGATGAGTTAAATTGAAGTATAACTTTATCTCTGGAAAAAAGAACAAAATGGAAGTATATCTATATATATAAAGATAGAAATTTTTTAGGGATCTTTGATCAGTTATATCCAACCCTCAGATCAACCAAGCACACAGTTATCGCCGTTACAGACTACAGTTGTTGCTGGTTGTTGTTGTTGTTTTTAGTGATTTTGTTGCACCATAATTTGTTTGATGTGCACGGGCAATGCACATGCAATGCAGAGTTCAATGCACTACGGGATGAAATATGCGTATGCAATGCAAATTGGTTCCTGTGATGTATAGTTATGTATGATGTCACTCTTATTGCACATCAATTAGTATGGGATTGTGCTGTGTAACAATGCATATGGCTGTGCTGTGGTGTATATTGATGTATAATGGATGTGCCCTGTATGCACAACTCACTAGAGGCCCGAGGGATCTAGTACTGGTGAACTAGTAGCTGAGCACTTTGAGTTTGAGCTTTCTGGTTATGATTGAAGATTTTATGAACGTGTGGTCACTGGTGGAGATCATCGTATCCATTTCTTGGAATTATGGGTTACGGATTATAATGGAATAGAGGTTTTATTCTGCTACAATATTAAATCAATCAATCAATCAATCAATACACTAGTTATATGATGTAATTATGTTCCTGATCATGTTAACGAGACGTTGCTGTTGCTCAAGTTCATGTTATTCACGTTCTCCAATTATACAGCGCAATGGTGAATGGTGAAACTGTTAGTTTTCCCATGTTATCTGTCATGTTGGCTACTGGCTATTGTTAAATTTCACATTCCGTGGTGATATTAGCGCTCCTCCAATCAGGGTTCACCATCGTGACTTATCGTGATTAAATTTAAGTGCTGTTATAGCTGTAACTTGTAAGAGCTAATGGCTGGGCTAAACGGTAGTTACTCCCTCTACTTCGACTTTAATTCCAGATTCCAGAGGCCCCAAACCAGACAGGAACAAAGAACCTCTAAAAACCTGCCCGTAAAAATATTTTTTGAAACGCCGAGTGATGCTGCTGTGAGTCAAGTAAGGTGAACCCAGGTGGACCCAAGTGAACTAAAGCGAACTCAAGCGCAGTGAGGCCTAGATATGATCTGATTGATATACAACAACACTGCTAAAGGCTAGTACAGGCTATGTATCCACGGACCACTACTACTATTACTACTGCTACTGCTATGATACTTATTACTCTGTAACTATAAAGCCTACCCTAAACTACCACAAGTGAGTATGGCTCACCACATCCAGAATCAGATCCATCCCACACTGATTTACCCAGTTACACTGTACTGCAGTACTGAGTACATGTCGATAGCAATTGCCTGTCTAGCTCTCATCCCTGCTCTCCCTGTTTTCCCATGACGTTAGCTTAGGCTGCATCCAGGCACCGCTATTTAGTCTAAAAACAGTATTGGCCCTGCCTACTTTGAAGCTTTGTTTGCTCTGTCTATTCCTATTTCCAATCCACTCGAACTTGTAGGCAAGGTTCTGTTGAATCTGTTCCCGACCAAGCTGAATATTTACTTGTACCTGTCTGTCTGTCTCCTATAAAGTATACCTGGTTGTAAGAGTACCTGTCTAAAGAAGCAAAAGATGATGAGCCGGTTGAGATCTACTTTACACCTTATGCTTTGGGTTATAGTTTAGTTTATGCTTCACAACTTTATTCACAACTTTATTCTGTTGTGATGGAGATTTAGATATTTGGAGATATAGAGAGATACCATCACCTCCACTATACGACTCTTACTACGTAGTAAGTAATAAGTATAAGTAGAGAACATAATTGCTTGCTGTTTTACCTGCAAACAACACGATGTAACTAATTTATTTCGTATATCAAATTGCTATTATTACAGCACTACTCTATTGTATTTATGTATGTATTTGCGGTACTAGTAACTTTAGGCACATTCCATGATTTGCGTCAACTACACAGTTACAGTGCGTACATACTACAGTGTAGGTTGTAAGTTTAACTAGTAGTAGAAACTTGAAAGTAAATACATATGTAGCTGCTATGTCCAGATCTCAATAGCCAACGCCATTCTTGATATTAATAACGCATTCTTTAATGAGAAGACGCGTTATTTGTTGACGCTAGCAGCATTAATGATTGGGAAATGGGCATTCCAACATTCTTCATGATCTCAGATCTGGTATGAATATTTGATATTAGTGTCATGATATACAATATGTATTACTATTGTAAATTGTAATTAATTATTATACGTGATATTATTCATCTTCCTCTATATCTTCACCATATAAATATCCCTGTTTATTTTGGTTTACCTGATTTAGTTGTGTGTTGATCTGATTCGACCAGTGAAATTTTTTTTATTTTGATTTTCACTAAAACGCGGCCGATCTATCAACCCATAATTACATTACTAGATACAGACGAACACAGTATACATATTAAATTTTCATATACATGACACATACACTTGCAAAACAGTTCATTTTAGTTCATTTTTTTAGTGCTTTTCCACCTTTAGGCTTTTAGGTTTAAGGTTAAACTCACTGTCACATAACAACCTCACTCGGATCAACATATACCCAGCAGCTACCACATATACACGTCCTGTGGAACGCGACTGGCCAGTGTGTCACATTGGCACCTAGCCATGAAACATTACCACTATTGCCATTGGCATTGCCATTATTATTAGTGGTGGATGATAAACTGTTTGTGAAATATCCTTC
Source organism: Liangdongia berthetii (assembly GCA_030564525.1). Taxonomy (NCBI): domain Eukaryota; kingdom Fungi; phylum Ascomycota; class Saccharomycetes; order Phaffomycetales; family Wickerhamomycetaceae; genus Liangdongia; species Liangdongia berthetii. Next base: position 18,674 of record JAJLVX010000007.1, on the reverse strand, counting down.
ATTCTGATCATATGCAGTGATATATTCACATCTCAAACATTTCTTTAATCTTTCCTTATTGATAATAGTGGTCTTTGTAACATCATCAATCAAATTCTTGGATAGATTAAACAACACAGGAACACGGTCTTTCTCATTCAACAATATCTTGGAACTCGTTACACTTGCATTTGACTCAATCTTAAATTTCAACCAGGTTGTATCATGGAAGTATAAATGAGAAAACATGTCGGAATCATTGTAAAATCTTTCTTTAAACTTGTTAAACACAAGTTGAATCGATCCAGTGTATTTCTGTGTGATCTTGTTCTGAAATATTAAACCTTGTTCAATGATCAACGCGTTACTCTTATCTGGATCTCCAGGAAATAACATTTCAACATCCTTCAAAAATTTCTCAAAATTGTCCAAATTCACTAGTTTGACCAAGTATCTATATCTCTCAATACTCTTATCCAAAATCTCAGTGTTCAACGCGTTCTTCACATTGTTAACTTCTTGAACTTTGCTTAAAAATCCATCAATACGTTTGATACCAGCAATAGAATAAATCATCAACGATCTTGGAATCTTGGATAACAATAACGACAACACTATGGTATCATAATGCTCTCTTGAATTAACATCACTAGTATCCCCATTAACAACATCAATCATCTCTTGAACAATGAAAATTAGCAACTCTAAAAACCAATTGATTGTTCCAAGTATGCTTAAAATACTCTCACCTCTGTAAATAGCATCTGTTAAAGTCTCTGAGCCTTTCTTAGTAATACGTTGTTGGTGATGGTACAATGTTCTTAAACTCAGCATGATACTAAATGCAACTAATCTTAGATTCAAAATCGCTAGGGAAATAGAACCAACTTCAGTTGTTGGTAGGAATTTGCCCAATGAATATTGCAATGACAACAGTTTCTGGATTGGTGGGTTCACCAATAATCTATCAATCTGATCCTTTGGATGATCCAATGTGAAATTCAAAGCTCGGTGGCTTTCCTTTAAAATTGACAAGATCAGCTCTTCACGTTTCTTAAAATCATTGGTTTTAGAAATTTCATATTGAATAGCAACAATCAAATCTTCAGATGAAGTATTGGTGAAACATGCAGATGAATACTTGTACCCAAATGATGCAGCCATAATCAAAATATCAGAATCATTCAATTCATTATTACCAACTCTATTGGACAACTCGTATCTCAATGTATTGTTTCCATCCAAGTAAACATACCCACACATGTTTTGAGAAACTGAAACTGCAACTGGTTTGTGTTGAGGTAATGGGAATTGAAAATTAGCATCTAGCAATGATGTGATGGTGCTTGGAACTTCATGGTTTTCACGTTTACCCAAAACTTTCAAATCTTTACGTTTGCGTAATTGAATCTCACCATTTTCCAAGATCAATACAATCAAAAAATCAAAATCCTTAAAAGTGACGTCCAATAATTTGTGTGGAAGCACAACTTCAGACTCTAATGCCATTGTCATTAAGCCAGCATTGTTTGGATTGATACCACCAGATCCATTGCCACTATTAGTAGAACCATTGTTATTTTCATTATTAGACCCACCACCAGAATTATTGTTTACTGAACTATCATATCCATCTTTAAATCTAGCAATTAAATTTTTGGATTCATTTGAAAGTTGATATTTTTGTAATAATGTAGCACCCCCAGCAACACCTGGTCCAATGAAACTTAATAAAATATCTAATTCTGTGTTCAAAGAAAAATTTGGTGAAATTATATCAATTCTATCCAAACTTAGAGGTAACCCATTTTCAGAACTAATAAATTGTAGATTTTCAGTCAATATCTTTTCTAATTTCAAACTAGGGTTCACTCTGACATTGGCTGTAGCACTGGTAGTACCATTACTACTACTGCTATTGCTGCTGCTATTCCCATTATTACCAATATTGTTAGTGTTAATCCCCCATTCAACAGTCACCTTGTATACTCTAAATGCATTGATCAATGGAGCATAAGTAACAACAACAACAGTACCATCTCTCTGAAACCCAATACTAGCATGCTTCAACCAAAACGCATTGAAATTATCAAATTCTTCCAAAAAACATGAAATTTTCTTGAATGAGCTAGAAGCATGGTCTTGATAATACAACTCTAATAACCCATCTCTTCGTATGGTGAAAAAACCAGTCTTACCACCAAGAGGATGCATAGTCCCGTGTGATCTGTATTGGTGCACTGCATAGTTATAAGTAGGCAGCCCATCTCCATTTGCTGGAGGAACTCTAACTGCTGGTGAATTCGAGATGACTGGCTTGTCGACATTCAACCACTTGAATGCAATGACTTTTGTGATGGCATCGTCTTTGGAGTTTAGACTTCTTGTGCTTGTTGCTGTTGCATTGCCACCAGTAGCACCAGTAGCAGGGGTAGAAGAAGTGGTGGTGGTGGTGATGGATGGCAATGGTGCAGAACCAGGATGTTTGAATATAACGTCGTCCTGGAATATAATCTCGGCATCTTCAAAACTGGACAGTTGCTGAGCTGCGGGTTTGTTCTGCTGTGCTGGTGTCTTAACGTATCCTGTACCCAAGACTGTTATATTACCCATTTCATCAATAATGGCAAGGTCTGAACCTGAAGTTGACCAATAGACATTTGTGATGCGGTGTGTCTTGGGCGATGAAGGTGTTCTGATAAGATATGATTTCTTAGGCGCTAATCTCCAGCTGGCCCCTTTGATTGATTCTAGTTTTGTTATTGAGAGGTTGGTGGTTGGTGTTTGGTCTGAATAGGCGACAAATCCATTCTTGGACCAACTAATTTGTCTTAAAAAAAGGATGTGTTAGTTGCAATGTTATCTGATAGTTCACATTCCCGCTATGTGCAGTATTCAATACCTATTGGACTTGTCGATTGTAGAGAATGTCATTCTTTTTAATCGAGCTTTGTTTGTTGTTTTCCAATGTTGATTTTATTAATGATGGTTTGTTATTTTGAATTTTGAAAAGTGTTGATAAAAAGCCGAAATGGGTAAAACCAAATTGAATGATGAATATTTCTAGTTTTCTTGATAAAAATGTTAGTAAAGCGGTACTTTCGATGGTATATTTGGACTCTACTGGTTGGTTAACCTCTGTAAATCTATTTACAATTATTCAATCTCTACAAGGTCAAGTATTATTTACAATCGTTCATTAAATCACATTCTAAGACTGATCAACAGCATTTAAAAGACATCACCGTGAGTGAACATGGCATCAGCAACCTTAACGAAACCAGCCAAGTTAGCACCTTGGACCAAAGATGGCAAAGCATCCTTGTTGGATTCCTTGGTGTACTTCTTAGCAAAGGAGATAGATTCTTCAAACAAAGCAATCATTCTATTGTGCAATTCTTCGTCAACTTGCTTGGAGGTCCATTGAACTCTTTGGGAGTTTTGAGCCATTTCCAAAGCAGAAACCAAGACACCACCAGCGTTGGAGGCCTTACCTGGAGCGTACCAGACGGCTGGTTCAGAAGCAGACTTGTTGTCAGCACGAGCAGCTTCAAAGACATCAATAGCGTCTTGAGTAGAACCCATGTTGGAACCTTCAGCGACAAACTTGGCACCAGCAGCAACTAGGGCCTTAGCTTCTTCACCGGAAACTTCGTTTTGGGTAGCACATGGCAAGGCAACGTCAACTTGGCCAACGTGGATCCATGGTCTAGCACCATCCAAGTACTTGACATCAGCGTTAGCAAAGGTCTTGGCTTCACCAATGATTTCCTTTAGAGATTGGAACTTCAACTTGGCAGCTTGGATGTCCAAAACTTGTTCTGGGGTAATACCCTTTTGAACAATGATGGTACCCTTGGAATCGGATAGAGAGACAACAGTACCACCTAGTTCGATAACCTTCAAAGCGGCGTATTGGGCAACGTTACCGGAACCAGAGATAGCAACTCTCTTACCCTTGAAGTCTTCCTTACCGTTGGAAGCGTACTTGATTTGTTGTTCAACGTAGTAAACCAAACCGTAACCAGTAGCTTCTGGTCTGATTAGAGAACCACCCCAGGTCAAACCCTTACCGGTCAAAACACCTTCCCAAGAGTTTCTGTACTTCTTGTAGGCACCGAATAGGTAACCAACTTCTCTATAATATTAGTTAGTATGAAAAATCTTGACTTTAATGGTACTTTCCCATCTCTCTCTATAATTCTTTACAAGCCCTAAATCTTTTGATATTAATGACTAAGCAGTGATCACGTGCTCATCTCATCACTTTGATGATTTGACACATCAAGAACCAATATCAAAAAAAAGAGCAAATAAAGAATAAAACAGTAAAAAGAATGGTAGTAAATAACAAAAGAATAAAACTTACCTCCCACCAACACCGATATCACCAGCTGGAACATCAGTATCTTGACCAATGTGTCTGGACAATTCTAGCATGAAAGCGTAACAGAACTTTCTGATTTCATTGTCAGATCTGCCCTTTGGGTTGAAGTCAGCACCACCTTTACCACCACCAATGTTTAGACCAGTCAAAGCGTTCTTGAAGATTTGTTCAAAACCCAAGAACTTTAGGATGGACAAGTTAACAGATGGGTGGAATCTCAAACCACCCTTGTATGGACCTAGAGCGGAGTTGAATTGGACTCTGTAACCTCTGTTGACTTCTAGTTCACCCTTGTCGTTTTCCCAGACAACTCTGAATTGGATGATTCTTTCTGGGATGGAAACGACTGGCAAAACCTTAGCATACTTTGGTTCCTTTTCGAATAGAGAAGAGGACTTCAAAGTGGAAACGATTTCGTTGTAGGCTTGTTCGAATTCTGGTTCTTGTGGTTGGACCATTGTGTATATGTTTAAATCTAATGTAGACTGATAAGAAAGAAGGAGAAGAGGAGAAAAGTGAACAAGAATCTGAATCATAAATTTGATTATGTCTCGACTTTATACCTGTTCTTCAGCATCTCTCGAGGAAGTCGGAATTATCCATACGCAGCGTCCTGATTGGCCAGAGATTAAATGCATGCTGCGTCAGTGCAGCAGAAGCGGTGCGAGCAACAACGCCGGTTTCTTTTGAAAGTTTATTTGAGCTACGTTTTTCTTGTTGAACGAGTGATATAAACTTGTAAAGTGATCTGATCTGTAGATCTGGGGGTGTCCGACACCCTTTTCTTTTTCTTTTCCATTCCAATTTCTTACTTTACACTTCATATGTTACACTTGTTATTTTCGCTTCGACGCTGTATCACCGCAGGTTAAACGTCGGAATCTGGTGATGCGAAACGCAGTGGGAAAAAATTACGATTCAAGAAGTTAGAAGCATGGGTGTTTCCACTATAGTAGCAGATTAGTAGATTAGTAGGCTGGTTCATAGTCTGGTACTAACAAATAGTGGGTGTTAATCATGTATTATAATGCATTATTTCATAGTCATATCATAGTTTTGTTGTTATTAGTAGCAGTATTATTAGGCACATTATAAGATAATACTCCAAGATAATGAGGTCCCTCTCGGATTTACTCTTTTAGAACAAATCCGTGTGTCAAAGGTGAACTAATCTGCAATGTGCATACTTTAGCTGGGGATTTCAATATCAGTTCCATCAGAATTTACCGTATTCAGTCATCCACGTTATACTCTATCAGCATCACCGTCCCCTTCGATGTCAACATCAACATCATGCAGCTCAATAGATCTTAATGGGCCATACTCGCCATGATGATCTGGGGTTAGTTTCAAGTATAGCTCCAATAACAACAAAAACCACAAGTAGATCAAAAACCCAGCACTACTAACAGTCAAAATATACGCACTGTGATCAGCCTCAAGTCTTAAAACAAGCACTAATTGTTCTTCATTTGCAGCCATGAACAAAACACCAGCCAAAATCAAACAAAAAGATGGCGCATACTGAATAGAGTTGATCTTGCCTGGGATTGAACGTTCATCCTTCAAGAAATAAGAAATCTCTGCAATTCTAAGAGCACCACCAATCATCAACACTACACCAAACAAATAGTGCACTTTGGTACTAATGGTTAAATGTTGCACATGTTCACTCATTGACCAACCAGTGAAAATCAACAATAATGATGGGATGAAGCTTCTGCGGCCACCTCTTGATAAGTATAACCCCAATAACCCACCACTCCACCAAATAATACCCATTGCAGTGTGTTGATAATCACCATGGTTCCAACCTTCACGGCCCCATCTATGCTCAGTGAAAGTGTTGACAATACCCCATAACGTCATAACCAAACTATCATAAAACTCTTGAGATTGCTTATGCTTTGTTTCTCTAAGCCATGGAATAACAAGCACAATGGCATAGATGAAACCATATGCAATGAAGGCACTACCCATGATCCCATGTGCAATACATTGCCCCGTGTGGACTCCACGACAGAACCCAAACATGGCAATTGGAGCAAGACATGTCTTGACCCACCCAGTAGCAGTACATAGCACGGATAAAACACGGTGCGTGATATTGATCCCTCTTTGCCCAAAGGCCATGATCCAATGCTTGTTCTGTTCTTCTCCAAGAAAGTATGCACCACCACTGTTCAGCATCCCAAACCCAACTTCGAAACACGTTAGGAAGAATAAGAACCATGCAGTGCCTCTGCTTGTGCGGTCTTCATGCCCATCATTATCGGCAAATCTCAACACTGAAGCCTCCAAAAAGGAATAAATCAATGAGACAACCTGTAGAGCAGCAGCGGTGTGTAGTTTTTTGGCAAACACAAGCACCGTTGAGATGGATGGTACTATCAGTAGTAATGCCATGGTCATTAGCCAATGGAACGTTTTCGAGCCTGCATGCTGGATATCGGGTCTTGTCACTTCAAGGTCCTCATCCATAGGCATGTCGGAGCATACAACATAGCTCAATAGTGTAATGAGTATTAGCAATGCTTTGTGGATCCGCGTCATTGTAAAGGATCTCTCTGGAATCTCTTGGTACTTGTCTATTATATCTTGTTATTGTTTAGATGTACTCGAGCAAATTTATTTCAATTTCGAGAAATCAAACCATAATCTCGATGCGCCTCTTAACGTTACCCGAAGGGGTGTGATACAATGATAAATATTTAAATTAATTATTTATTTATACAAGTAACAAAACTATAGTCTGATAGCTTCAATACAAGAATATATCAATCAAAATCATGCTGGTAACTTCATGTTATTGTGGTATTGTATATATATAACTTATAACTCTTTTTTTATGGTTTCCGTCTATTTATGACCATCATCACTCTCCAAATCAAAACTGTCCTTGGAATGACGATGATCACCACTATTATTATTGTTGGTGCTACTATCACCAACGTGTGCCTGTGGCATATCACTGTTTAATCTCGTGTCTTCTTGTTGTAACTCTGATTCCAAATCGAAATCTGAATCGCTTAAATCTGAATCCTCTGGACGAATAATATCAAACTCATATTGTTCTCTTTGTCTAGAAGTTTTGGATGCAAACTTTTTATAGTAAACCAGTAGAATCACAAATCCAATGATGATCAACACTAGGAAATATTCAGCATAATGGCTCTTGGTGTTTGTTCTATATTGACCATGGGTATCCTCGTTTTCACCATTTCCAGCGTCGGCATCAGTGTCTTTGTTGGAATCTTCAGTGGTGGTTGGTACTGTAACATTAATGGAACTGCTAATAGCACTGCTGATTGGTGAACTAGAAATTAAAGAACTAGAAGCTGATGATGTAATTGAAGAAAAACTGGATGATTCACTGGAAATCAAACTTGAAGCTTGGCTAATAGAAGATGATTCTGATGACACTGAAGACGTTGATGGTTCTAATGTTTCGACATCATCTGGAATACCATCTCTCTTTTGACCAAAGAAATTCACTTTAAAGTTCTTTAATTCAACCTTGTTATCTGGATGTGCATTCTTCACCTTCAATTTCCAAGTACCAACAGCATGTTCATCACCCCAATGAGCAACAGACATAAAACTCCAGTCTTTAAATCCATCAGTAGACTTGTCTAATCTTCTGATAGCACCCAGATTTGAAACAATACCGCTTGGAGAAACTAAATCAATCACAACTTGGCCTCTGATGGATGTGTCCATTGTTAATGTCAAAACAACGTGTTCCAAATTCTTAAACTTCTGCAATAAAGACTCTGGAACATTAAACTCCTGTTCGACTGTTTCATCGTATGCGACTGGTTTATCTGAGATGATTGGTTCGGTTTCTGCCTTGACTTGACTGTTAACATTAGTCCAATTCATAGCCAAATCAACAATTCTATAGGCATCCAATTTACCGTATCCATATCTGTGTGAGTATTTACTCAATGCAGCTTCTTGCCAGTCACCATCGCCCTCATTGACAACAACAGATGAGTGAATAGTTAAATACTGAACATCCCTCCAGGTCAAATTTGGATTAGCCTCCAAAACCAAACTGTAAATACCAGCAGCCAAAGGGGCAGCAGCAGAAGTACCACCATGGTTACTTGTGCATTGATTGTTAACATCAGTACTCACAATTTCCTTACCTGAACCAGAACTATAAGTAACAACCATAACAGCAGAGCATGCTTCAGAGTATGGTGGATGTTGGCCTTTATGATTAAGAGCACCAACTGTGATGGAATAAATACTGTTTGTGTACCCATCAAAATTACAATTGTCACCATGCATACCACCATTACCACTAGCAAACACATACACTGCACCTTTACCCTTTCTACCTTCTGTAACACCTCTAACTAAAGCCTTCTTGACCAAAACATCTGGGCCTTGCATGGCTTTACCATTGTCAGTTGGACCCCATGAGCATGAATAAATGTCATTGACGTCTAGTGCAGTAACCAATGAAGCAGCTTCAACTTCAGATGTAATCTCGGCACTCAAGATTCTAGCACCAGAAACTTTAGAGTTGTATGCAACACCAATACCACAAACATCATTTCTTACAGCAGCAATTTCACCAGCACATCTTGTTCCGTGGTAATCTGATGCTAGTCTTGGTTTTGGTAGTGGAACGTTGTCATTGTAGTCAAAAGAACCTTCTTTAGAAAAGTTATCTTTCAAGTCCTTGCTGTCATAATCAACACCATCGTCAACGATACAAGTAACAACCCCTCTCCCTGTGATATTTCTGGCCCAAACACCTGTCACGTTAACGTCATTGCCTGGGAATGATGGATTGATCAAATGCCATTGTTGACTGAATAATGGATCAGTGATTCCAAAATCCTTTTGGGCATTTGTGATTGGAATCATGCTTGAATCCACTGCTTCTCCATCAACTGGCACAGGCATTCTCTTCTCTAGTCTCTTTGGTGGTAGTAAATGTATAGTTCTGACACCATAATCTTGCAATTCATCATCAGTCAAAATTAATCTCTTATTCTTTGCACTTTTAGAAATGGAAAACACATAATGACCGGGATTCCCTCTCGCTGGGTGTTCATAATTCCACTGTGGGAAGTTCTTCAGCACAAAATCAATAGACTTCTGAGAAGGCGACGCCAGTTCAATAGCAAAATAATCATTGTTTTGGAAATCCTTTGGGGGTACTGGATATGACGCCGTGGTCAGCCTTGTGAACGCCAGTAGAATGGATAGTAAATGCGATGTCTTCATAATATGCTCCTTGATGTAATGTATGCAACGTGTTTTATGTATGAGTTATGGCTGTAACTGTAATGTATGATGTTGATGTTTGTTATGTTGTTCTTTTGAATGGCGTATTTCAGTGTTTAAGTAACTTAAAAAAAAATGTTAATAAAATCCCATCCTCATACCAACATTTGAAGAAATCACGGTTATCTTTACATTTGTTTCTGTTATACCATAAGCTCAACCGATATATCTCAAATCAGCACCAAATCAAAACGCTTTTCTCTTTAATCTTGAAGTAGTATTGCTTACCGTTTCTTTTTAACTTCTCGCTGTCTTGTAAAACTCATTTTGGTACGCGACACAGCCAGATATGGACATAATTCAACCGTCATCAATCTTGATTACGATGTTAAAGGGTTGGTCCAATGGTTGGCCAGGCTGTCTGTTGCTCAATACTACAGTTTAGATTATTACTCTATTAACTGTTTTTTTTATTTCTTTTATCATGTCATAACTCTATCATTTGTGCTGTTCATCATCATCATCGGTATCCAAGTCGAAACTATCCCGAGATGGACGATGAGCATCAGCACCATTATGACCACCAACATGTGTCTGTGGCATATCGCTGTTTAATCGTGTGTCTTCTTGTTGTAACTGTGATTCTAAATCGAAATCTGAATCGCTTAAATCTGAATCCTCAGGACGAATAATATCAAACTCGTACTGTTCTCTTTGTCTTGATATCTTGGATGCAAATCTCTTGTAATAAATAAGCAGGATCACAAACCCAATCACTAATAAAATTAAAAAGTATTCTCCATAATGGTCTTTACTGCTTTTGTATTGTCCATTTGTGCTTTTGGGTTTGTCATCACCATTAGATGTGTCTTTGTTGGTGCTGGAATCATCAGTTGGAGCAGCTGAGATAATGGAACTACTCACTGGTGAGCTAATAGAAGATGAGACGGGTGTTGAAGAAACCTTTTCAGAATCACTAGAGGTTGAAGTGTATAAACTTGACACTTCAACCATCATTGATGATGAAGTTGAAACCAAAGATGAAACAGAAGATGACACAACAATCTCATCATCTGGGATACCATCTCTCTTTTGACCGAAGAAGTTCACTTTAAAATGCTTCAATTCAACCTTGTTATCTTGATGTGTGTTTTTAACCTTTAACTTCCAAGTACCAGCAGCATGTTCATCACCCCAATGGGCAACAGACATAAAGCTCCAGTCTTTGAATCCATCCTTTGAGGTATCCTTTTCTCTGACTGTCCCCAGATTTGAAACAATACCGCTTGGAGAAACTAAATCAATCACCACTTGGCCTCTGATGGATGTATCCATTGTTAATGTCAAAACAACATGTTCTAGATTCTTAAACTTCTGCAATAATGACTCTGGGACATTAAACTCTTGTTCAACAGTTTCACCATGAGGAACTGGTTTATCTGAGATGATTGGGTCGGTTTCTGCCTTGACTTGAGTATTAACATTGGTCCAATTCATAGCCAAATCAACAATTCTATAGGCATCCAATTTACCATATCCATATTTATGAGAATACTTGCTCAATGCAGCTTCTTGCCAGTCACCATCACCTTCATTAACAACAACAGAAGAATAAATGGACAAGTATTGAACATCTCTCCATGTTAGATTTGGATTGGCCTCCAGAACCAAACTGTATATACCAGCAGCCAAAGGAGCAGCGGCAGATGTACCACTTTGTTTGTCAGTACAAGTGTTGTGCACATCTGTGGTTGCAATACCTTTTCCAGAACCAGAACTGTATGTGACAACCATCACGGCAGAGCAAGCTTCAGAATATACTGGATGCAAGCCTTTATGATCAATAGCACCAACTGTGATTGAATAAATACTGTTTGTGTACCCGTCAAAATTGCAGTTATCACCATGCATACCACCATTACCACTAGCAAACACATACACGGCACCTTTACCCTTTCTACCTTCTGTAACACCTCTAACTAAAGCCTTCTTGACCAACTCATCTGGTCCTTGCATAGTTTTACCATTATCAGCTGGACCCCAGGAGCAGGAATAGATATCATTAACATCTAATGCGGTGACTAAGGATGCTGCTTCAACTTCTGAAGTGATTTCGGCTCCCAATATTCTAGCACCAGAAACTTTAGAATTAAATGCAACACCAACACCGCATACACCGTTCTTCACAGCTGCAATTTCACCAGCACATCTTGTTCCGTGGTAATCTGACGCTAGTCTTGGTTTTGGTAATGGCAAGTTGTTGTTATAATCATAAGAACCTTCCTTGCAGAAATTATCCTTTAGATCTTTACTTTCGTAATCTAAACCATCATCGACGATACAAGTAACAACACCTCTCCCTGTGATATTTCTGGCCCAGACACCTGTGACATTCACGTCATTACCAGGAAATGATGGATTGATCAAGTGCCATTGTTGACTGAATAATGGATCAGTGATGTTGAAATCATGTTGAGCATTTGTGATTGGGATCATACTTGAGTCCACTGGTTGATCTTCCTCAGGCATCGGAAGTGGGATTCTCTTTTCCAATCTCTTTGGTGGTAGTAAATGTATAGTTCTAACACCATAATCTTGCAATTCATCATCGGTATAAATTAATCTCTTGTTTTTAGCATGTTTAGAGATGGAAAACACATAATGGCCAGGATTTCCTCTTGCTGGGTGTTCATAATTCCAATGTGGAAAATTCTTCAGCACAACATCAATGGATTGTTTAGATGGCGACGTTAATTCAATGGCAAAGTAATCATTATTTTGGAAATCCTTTGGTGGAACAGGGAATGATGCTGTAGCCAACCTTGTAAATGCCAGTAATATCGACAGCAAATGTGATACTTTCATTGTGAGTAATGTTTTCTAATGCGACAAATTATATATGTATATGTGAATGGGTATTTGTTTTTGTATATGTTTCAAATATGATTGTTGTGTTCTCTTCAATGTTGTTTAAAGATGAAACCACTAAAAAAAAGTGTTATTAAATGAGTTTTGGAGCCACTACACCAATCTGTCCAGTGTCTGTAGCACTTACCATAAACTTATCATAAATCAACCATCGAAAGTAGAATTATAGGTAACTTTATTACTTTCTTCGACTATTTTGTCTTCTTGTTGAAACGAAAATGTTGAATTTCGAATTTTAGTTTCCACAGCAAAAATAAGGTTTTGTTACGAGACACAGCCATATAGCCATTGATTGATACTGTTATATAAGATTATATATATATATTAGTTAGCTAGAGCACCCATTGGATCCCATAGAGGCAATAGGATAGGCTCCTTATCCAAGATACTCTTGTATTCTTCAATTTCGTCAATGTCAACAACGATTTGGTAGCAGTATTGTTCAAAGTAATCTTGAGTCATGATGTAGTACCCATCAACACCAGAATCCTTACCCCAGGAGTTCTCAACCCTGTATCTGACAGGTTTGCCGGTCTTCTCATCCAGTGACACACCTGTGATTAGCATGGCATGGGTCATTAGAGACTCATGGTACAAGACTCGAGAAGCCTTGGATTGGTGTTGCTTGTACCCAAATAGCTTGTATTC
>JAJLVX010000006.1:0-104452 GCA_030564525.1 Liangdongia berthetii | reverse complement strand
AATCTTCATCAGGACTTTCTTCGTCACCAGAACCCATAACAACATCTTCATCGTCTGAACTCATATCATCGTTCAACACGGCATTCAATCTTTGTTGTTGCTCAGCATCATCGTTTTCAACCTTGATGCCCTTTTCCTTCAAGAATCTCTCTAGAGACGATTGTTCATCTTTACTAATATTTGCAAAGTTGTGAGAAATAACACCACCACGTAAGTTCACTTCCAAATCAAAAGTTCTGTTGGATGTGGTACCTTCACCACCTCTGGAAATTTGAACGTTCGAAACATCAGCGTATGGAATGTAGACAGTTGGCTTGGTAACAAATAGAAAACATTTTTCAAGCAAGTACAAGTACCCTTCGTTGACTTTCAAAGAACAAGAAACAGCAGCTTGACCATGGTTTGTAGTAAAACTACCTGGAACAATAATACGACGCTCAGTCAAACCTCTAAAGACGTGACTTAGTACTAAATGAGTCTTGGAATCATATCTCTTCTTCAAACGACCTTCGTATTTTTCTTTGAACTCTTCATCATCAACATTGATCTCAACTTCTAATTCTTCATCCTTAGCAAATTGCAAAACCAAAAATGGGTATGGTGTTTGACCTTGACGCAAAGGTGGGTCTAACTGTATAACCATCAAATGATGAATGTCATCAGGTTTTGGTAGAGAGAAAATTCTTTGGATTTGTGAGTATTGAATCTTGTGATCATAAGTCTTACCTCTCAGTCTTAATGAGCTTGGATACATATCGATATCAAAACGACCACGAGGTGTCAAGAACAAAATATCAGCAAAAGAAGCCAAAGCTTCACCGGAAACCTGACCAATATCGGCCTTGTCCTTCAAAGTTTCATAAAAGGCTTGGGCAGCACTCTTTTCTTCAGCATCGTCAACAACATCTGTATCTTCTAGTGGAACTGTTCCTGGAATATAGAATCTCATTTCAACCAATTCATCACCGGTGGCTTCTGGTTGAGCTGCTAATAGGTTCATTTCAATAGCAACTTCATTCTTAGCAGTCAAATTGGAATTGTTGATCTTTTGGTATGGAATTTCAAATGCTGGCTTACCATTAACTTGGAAAACAATCTCATTACGTGCCAAATCAGTATTACCCCAATTCCAACCTCTTAGTGCGTGTTCTTTATGGTCCAATTGGACATTAAATGAACGTTGCAATTCATTCTTCAACTGGTTGAAATCATCCTGTTGGAAACCATCAAGCCTGACGACACCTTGGTCCTTTGTTTGAATTCTCAACTCCCAACCTCTGGACCCTCTACTCCATTGTGCTGTGGACAATTCATCTGATGGCAACAAAAATGGTTGTGTCTTGACAGCAGAACCACCAACACTAGCAGCTTTCCAACCAAGACCAGATTCAGCCAAACGGAAACGGCCATGGGCTTTAGACTCGTTCAAATATATCCTTTCAAAATCTAGTTGATGTGACATGATTCTATCAAATCTATTTATATTATGTTGAATGTTTTGTACGTCTTCGATTTTCATCAATATCGCGTCTTGGTTTTTTCTTCTATTGAACATTTAATGGTGTTCGGTTGTCTGCTTGATTATACAGTTGTACATACATAAACTTAAACCAGTACCACCGAATTTTCTGGTGGTTGAGAGACATCAGTATTTTTTGATTATTATGAATTGAATCAATTTTTTGATTCATTAAATAATAAATTGATTTGTGTACTGTAAAGTTCGATCATTGGCATTCTTAAATTATCCTTCACCAGCTCAATATTTGATATTCTCTTTTCTCGACGTCTAGTATTTATGTTCAGAATAATTACTGAAAAAAGACCAATAAGTGACAACAAAATGCATTAATAAAATTCTGTCGTATTGATTTTAACACAGACATTACAACTTACAAGGAATGCATTATGCTATGCATGCTGAGAGAGTACCCGGTACCGTGAGTCGTGACACATTAAAGCAAAACCTCAGGCATTGTAGAGATGGCTTGATCATTCATGTTGAAGTTAAATAGATTCTATGAAAAGAGAGAGAATTACGAAAACAAAAAAAGCTTTATAGTTCGAACTTCATAGTGTTCAGTTTTCAAGACTTTGGTGAAAAACGATACTATCCTTGACCTGTACACAGTACTATGTAGACTTAGAAGTTGGAGTAAATCTATTATTCATGAAGATACCTGTTGAAAACCTGAACAACATAAACCTGTGTGCTATGTTTGAATTCCCCTTTGGTCAAGTTGCTACTTCCGTACTATGATCTATCAATTTTCAAAGATCATACACATATATTCATTACAGTTACAATGCAGATTGAACACCCTTTAAGAATTGAACTAGACCAATTGCACCTGGATCTGGAACATCAGAAGAGTCTTCAACATAGGAAGCACGACCAAACTTTGCTTCAATGGATCCAGTAGATTTGGCACCCTTCTCAGCAGCAGCAACAGCCTTTGTAAAATCTTGTGAGGCACTGAATTCCTTGACAAATGGCTCTAAAGCATCAATGACTGTTGAATCGCCAGGTCTAGCTCTGGTGTACTTGTAAAGCACCTTTAAAGCGTGTTCCAAAGCAGCAGATAGAATTTTAGCATCGACAGGTTCGTTAGGCTTAGCGTTGATACCGTGACTCAAACCAGATATGAAAATGGAGTATAACCCACCAGAAGTACCACCCATGTAGGTTTCAACGATATCTGAGATTTTGGAGAGAGCTTCAGTCAAAGATGTTTTTGGAATATTGGCCAAGTTGTTAACAATACCTTCGCCACCAGAGACCAATGTAGTACCGCAATCACCATCACCCACTAAAGTGTCTAATCTAGTAATTTCTGGTTCAGCCTTGACCAAATCAGCAACCCCAGCTTTCAAAAATTTGGTGAAATATTCGAAATCAAAAGTACCAGCTTTTGGAATGTTTTCAGCTTCTGGTTTCAAAACAGATTCGTCAAAAGATGGAGCTTCAGCGCTGAACTTCTTGACTGGCCAGCCTGGAGCATCTGTTTCCTCATCCAATAGCTCAACAATAGACTTAAAGTCCAGGTCAGCAACAGTCTTTTCAACTTTGGATGCATTCAATAGAGTGACAGAGAAACCTTCACCATTTAATGCGGTCATCAAAGTACCAACGTAAACACGGACTGGGACAATACCATATTCAGATTTCAACAAATCTATAGCAACCTTAGCAATGGCTTGCAAGATCAAGACTGAAACACCACCCAAATTGTTGATCAAAACGACAACTTCATCGTTTTTTTCAAATTTAACAAAAGCACGATCCTTATCAGATTGATCCAATAATTTTGGCAAAATTTGATCTTTTAACAACTCTTTGACGGTTGGCACTGGACTTAGCACTTTAACACCTGGTTCGTTATGGATCCCCATACCCAATTCCATTTCATTGTCTTTCAATTGGGATTCGAATGGTTGTCCTGGAACCTTGGCATGGTCCAAAGAAGAACCAATTGTGACCAAACTATCATTGATAGCTCCAGCCAAGTTAGCAGCATCCTTCAAGCTATGCTTATGGTACTCAACATATGCACCAACAATCTTGTGGACGAACAAAGTACCAGCAATGGCTCTTCTGCCAACCAACCCACCTTTGGAACGGCCAACAGCAACATCATCGCCAATGACGACAACCTCAACATCGTATCCCAAGGAGCGGGCTCTTTCACCGGCTAGCCCAAAGTGCAAGACATCACCGGTGTAATTCTTGACGATCAACAAAATGCCATTGGAGGTTTTCCCTAGAATCTTGACGGCATTCAAGATTTGCTTTGTTGAAGGGGAGGCAAAGATTTCACCAGAGACCGCAGCAGTCAAGGCACCTTGTCCAACAAAGCCAGCATGTGTTGGTTCGTGACCAGCACCACCACCAGATACCAGAGCAACATTGTTTGAGTTGTGTTTTCTAAAGACAATCTTGTCCTCTTTAACAAAGGTTAGGGATGGGTTAGCCAAAACTAAACCTTCCAAAGCGGTGATGACAGGATGGTCGACTTCGAAACTCTTTGTCATTTTAGTTTGTATTGTATTTGTTAGATGTGTTGGGTATTCTCTTATCCAATTGAGCTTGTTGGGAGTGATAAAAGGTAAAACTCTGGGGAATTGTTGTGTTTATAATACCTATATAGCAAATGACAATAATTTTTTATGCACCCCCATCGACTGTTTTCGGCTAGCGTGTAAAATTGTAGATTTAGCGGCTACAGAAGGAAACCTGGGGTAACGCATGAATGAACTTGGAAGTTGGGAGATCAGTGGTAGTAGTTCAGGGAATTACAGTGGGAATCATGGTCTAAGAGGTCAGTATACTACTGCAACATACACATGCTGTTCACTGTCTAATACTTCAATATCATATAAGGATTGTCCGCAAATTAAAGATACGTGTTTCAACAATTAGTTTGACATCATCAGTTGGCTGGAGTCTAAACAAGTAGAAATTTAGCCGCACAGAACACACAGCTTATAGTTTAGCCCCCACTCTAAATTAAGTAACATACATATGTATGTTAACTACTAGGTACTACTTCAGTGTTAGTTCACTAATTTAGTGCATAGTTATACTAGTTATACATATGATGATCAGTTCTCTATTTATCTAATCCATTTTGGAGTGGGTTTTTTAAAGATTATAGCAGCAGCTTTACGTCGTATTATCCAAAATACCAACTATGTAGTAGACTGTAGAATATTGAGAAACCAGCTAGAGATATATTATATCTATAATGTTATATGTTATAACTTATAATACGTATAATAGTATAATATGTTAATAATATTATGGCCACGGCGGCGCCCCAAAAATATTATTTTGTCAAGTTCAACAATAGACCTACATTAATTTATGTTCAAGTTCAGCATTTTTTAAAATTCGGGCTTATATAAGCTAGCTAGCTAGCTGCACGACGTCAGCTAGTCGATCGATATTCGATCGATCTCTCATCGACATGACTAGAGCAATATATTTATTATCATGAGCTATTATAAATTAAATATAATTTATAATTATTTATAAATATTTAATTTACATGATATTAATATATATATATAATATTATATTATTTATATACATATTTAAATAACTATATTTAACAATATTCAGTTAACGTCCATCTTTTTACCCAGCTTTTGATAGTCTTTTAGTACATGATTCCTTCAAGTATTCCAATTCCTCCATTTCATTCTTTATCTTGTTTCTGTTAATAATGCTAAACAACCCTAGAGCATAGTCTGTAACCTCTAAGCATTTGGTGTAATTTCTTTTGTAATATAATCGTTGTGTCAAATGTGCAATTTTAGCTCTATCAGTCTTCACGAGAGGATCCAATTTTGCAAGATCAATACCATCGAGCCAATTTTCTGTATTTATCACAGGACCGGTAGAAGTGAAATCTTTCTTTTGCTCTAGATAGTCTTCCTCTGGCTGACCTTTACGCACCTTAACTTTCCCTGAACCTTTCTTCACCAACACTTCACCATCACTGTTGAGTTGGAACTTAGCACTGGCATCTGGGACCTTGGTGTCTTGCTTCATGAAATCTGCGGGTATTTCAGCTGCACTCATCTTTTTTGTTGTGCAGGTGGATATACGTCTGATAATAGTCCTAGATATATTGAACATATAACAGTATGAAGAAAATAATACTAAAGTTGTTTAAAGTAATTGTGCCTAATTTTTTTTTTTTTTTTCAAGCTCATCGCCAATTGGGGGAAGAATCACCACAATTGCGAATAGAAATGGGAGCAAAAGAGATGATTCAGCAAACCAAAGGATTATTATATGATAAATATGATGGATGCAAATTACAATAGAATTGAATTATATGAATATCTTCCAGTGACATACTTCAAAACCATCATTAGTAATTCCATTGTTATGATTACGTAATATACCCGCGAATTGGGTCTGGATTCTGGAAATACCAATCAAGATCAATTTAGGTATGAAAGAACAAACCACAGTGACGACAATACAAGAACTGTACACAGGAGGTGTTAAGACAGTTATAAACACATCAAGCATCAGACACCAACATATTACAGATTCACACAGAGCCAGAAACAACCAACAAGAAGGCAACACATCCAAAGGAGAAGAATGATCAACTTCAATGGCCAGCTGAAGAAGAGAAGCGTTAACCTCGGTGGCGGTCGTAGAACAACAAGAGCCACCTTGATCCAGCATGCTCAGAGAGAACGAGCAAAAAGGGAAACTGATAAAGTCAATGAGATACAGGCTGTTGTTATCCAGCGTTCCATAAAGAAATACTTGGACCTCTTGAAATTTAAGACGGACATTGCACAGAGTTGGCCACAAAGTGAGGATAAGAGTGATATCAATAAGCTTGCTTTCCACTTTAACCTGTTTTATGCAGAGGTTTATAAACACGACAAGCTTAAAGCAATAGAGAGATTGAACATATTTACAAGATATTTGAATAACAATACATATTTTTTGCAATTGAGAGATATCAACAAAGTTGGGTTATACAAGACAATAGCGAAAACTATATCCTTCATCTCCATCAGAAACACTGCAGATATAACAACTTTAAACTCATTATTAGAAATTGCACAATTAATATTCAAACCATCACTTTACAATAATATCAAACCTCAACTAATACCAGAGCTCTTTAAATTGGCAAATACAGCAATTGTTGATAGAGAATTCGAGATTGCACAACATATCAGCGAGGTTATTACACTTTATTCATCAGCAGACATTATCAACTACACAAAGTTTTTAGCATCACCAACGACATCCAAAATTAAAGAATTGAATGTGAATTTCAAAGCTATTTCTATTGACTCCACATTAACTCAAAAAGAGAAAACATCCATTTTATTGTTATTGATAAAGCATAGTAACGACACCAAGGAACAAATACAGAAAATCACACAGGTTTTGGGTAGTTTGAATTGTGTGAGATTATATACTAAACAAGAAATATCATCCATGGATGAGGAGGAGATTCCAAAGTCATATCAAATTCTTTCAGAAGAGGACAATGAAGTTTTGAAAAAGATATATTCAAGAGAATTTGTCGTGGGTGCTTGTGATATTTTGGATGATACACATAGTTTGAGCTTGTTATTTAGTTTTATGATCCACATTAAACCAGAATGGAAATCAAACTTTATTATCTACTTGATTTCCAAATCATTCAAACCATTGTTTGATTCAATCACACAAAGTGAAGCTTTCAATTACTTTGTTCAGTTACCAGAAGATGGATTGTTAATGAGCATGACATCAATGAAGATATTTCACAACATCTTTCAAGAACAACATGATTTTGTTATTTATGATTTGTTCATTTTCTTTGAGATTTTACAATATTATTTGATTATATGCAATGATTATGAATTGTTCAATGAAGATTTAACACAAGAGACATTCATTAATATTTCCATCTTTTGCAAAAAGTTCACGTTGTACTTGTTATGGAATGATACCAGATTCAAAGGTGTTATTGAGCTTGGTGAAATTGTTGAACTTTCAACCAAAGTGTTGAACCAGATATACTTGAAAGATTGCAGATTAAGGATATTAGAATCTGGTTCATGGCTTGTGAATTCACCACTGTTGGGAATGCAGGGTATAACTAAGTTGATTCTTCAGTTTGAACAGAAGAAATTAGAATTCCCAGAAGATTTCCAGGAGAAGTATATTGATACACTGTCACCAGATTCTAAAGCCCAACTCAACATTTATCTGAAAACACCATTCTACATTTCCTTTGAGAAACGTGTTGAGATTTTCCAAAAGCTTGTTGATTTGGATAAGAACAATCTTGGTATGAATAACTATCCGTTTGGGTTCTTTGGAGTGTCAAAACAAACTGCAAAGATCAGAAGAGAACATTTGTTGGAAGATGCATTTGATAGTTTCAACAAATTGGGAAAGAATTTTAAATCTCCATTGAGTATTGTATTTGAAAACCAAGATGGGCCAGAAGCTGGTATTGATGGTGGTGGTATTACGAAAGAATTTTTGACCAGTGTTGTTAAGGAAGGGTTTAAAGATATTTTTGTTGAGAATGAAGCTCATGAGCTATACCCAGATCCACAGATTGGATTGAAATACAAATATAGAATTGATAGTGAAGCACAATTGAAGAAGTTGGATTACATCAACTTTATGGGTAAAGTCATTGGGAAATGTTTATATGAGAGAGTTTTGGTTGATATCACCTTTAGTACTTTTTTCTTAACCAAGTTTAATAAGGGATATAAGAATTCATTCAATGATTTGAAAAGCTTGGATGGAAGTTTATACAACAGTTTAGTCAAGTTGTTAGGATTACCTGATGATGTGCTAAAGGAGATGAATTTGACTTTTAGTTTAGAAGAACATTTAGAAGGCAAAACTATTTCTGTCGATTTGGTTCCAAACGGATCACTAATTGCAGTTGATAGTTCCAATAGATTAAAGTTTATTCATGAAGTGTCAGGCTACAAGCTAAACAAGTTGATTGAATTACAAACCAATTCATTTTTAAGTGGGTTGTTCCAAATCATTTCAAGTGATTGGTTGTCTATGTTTAACCCATATGAACTACAGCTATTGATTTCTGGTGAACAAGACATCAACATTGAAGACTTGAAGTCTCATGTGAATTATCTAGGATACTCGAAGGAGGATCAAACGATGCTTGATTTTTGGAGTGTTGTTGAGGAGATGTCTCCCGAAGAGCGTGGGAAATTGGTCAAGTTTGTCACTTCTGTTCCTAAAGCACCTTTACTTGGGTTCAAAGCTCTAGAGCCCAACTTTGGTATTCACAACTCAGGCACAGATACAAGTCGTTTACCAACATCGGCTACATGTTTGAACATGTTGAAGCTTCCAAATTATGAGAACAAAGAGGAGCTGAGAAAGAAGTTGTTGTATGCCATAAATTCTGAGGCCAGATTCGATCTCTCTTAAAGATTTGTTCATACCAAATAGTTATTATAATCAATTATTACTCCATAAAGGTAAATAGGTCATAGTAGACGCAAATGTTTTGTGGTTTTGTTTTACTTCATACACCAGTTTGTTTTTTGTAGCTTTTTCAGTTGTTTAGCAGTCGCCAGATTTCCCAATGCGGATGCGCAGTTGTCGTGGTTCCTGTTGTTTGTTTACACTTTGTTGCGCGTACCGTGGTTTGTTTAGATGCTCTTAACTTTTATAAACAAGATCATTTCAGCTTGTCAGCAGCCTAAACAACACTCTACCAACTACTACAACCACAAGTTACAACATATCTGAACAGTCGCTCGCTTCACAAACGCTTTTGTTTCCAACTACATCAGATACCCAACCTACATCTCTTCCCAAAGCGCCTTAGCAAAAAACCCCCAATAAAAAACAAATCTGGCTTTTGTTACACTTTTTTTTTTGCTACACAAACCACAGAAAGGCTTCCCTATTTATCAGGACAAAGAATATCCATTTTGTGACCATAATCACTAATAGTACTAATATTGCATCACTCTATAGTTCTTTGCGCTTTTCACCTCATACACCCATTGCACACACATACACATAGGTAGGCTTTTTATACTTTGTTTTGAAATCAGGTAGGTCAATTGCAAGAAAAAATTTGTAAACAATTCACAATTGAAAACACACCATCTCTATTCCAAAGGACACAGATAAAACAATATTCCATATACATTATATGCTCATTTATCACATCACTGTTCTGCTCCCAAAATTTCTTGTTTTGATTGATTGTTTTTAATTTTCAATTCCTCCTTCACTTTTCGACAAGCTCTAAGCAAGGTACATCATTTACTCTATCACATTTCATGATCAAGATGGATACATACTCTAGACATTCTAATATTACTACTAATGAAAATGCATTAAGACACAAGATTCCTAGACAAGCTCATTTAACCTCTGCTTCCAACGTTTCTGCTACTGGTACCACTATTGCACCAGGAAGAGTTGCTCTTGGTGATGTCTCATCAAATGTTGCTAGACAACAAAATAAAGCTTCAGTTTTAGCTGGTTCTGGTACTTCAACTTCAGATGCCATCCACAAACCTGCACAAAGGGTTCAAGTTTTTTCACAAATTACAGATGAAAATGCAGTTCCTGAAAGAATTACTAGACATGATAGAATTGAGCACCAAAGACAACCTCTAGCTGAAGTTGCTGATAACAATAGATATAGACAAAGAGAAACAGTTACAAAGAAGGCAGATGTTTACCAACAGAATGATATGGAAATGGATGATATCGACAGGTATGATTCTGCTGATTTTGAAGAAGAAGATGAAGACGATGAAGAGGATACTATGCCTGAACCAATGATGCCAGCATTGACTCCTGATATTCACAGAGAATTAGTTGAAACATACAGAGCGTTTTACAGAACTACTCTGGATGAAGAAGATGAAGATACTTTTGATGTTTCTATGGTTTCAGAATATTCCCCAGAGATTTTCAACTATATCCATGCGTTGGAAATTAAACTAAGGCCTAACCCAAGCTACATGGAATTCCAGAGCGAATTGAAATGGAATATGCGTAGCATTTTGATAGACTGGTTGGTTCAAGTTCATTCAAGATTTAATTTATTACCTGAAACATTGTTTTTAACTGTTAATTACATTGATAGATTTTTGAGTAAGAGAAAAGTATCGTTAAGCAGATTTCAACTTGTCGGTGCTGTTGCTTTGTTTATTGCTGCCAAATATGAAGAGATCAACTGCCCAAGTGTTCAAGAGATTGCTTACATGGTTGACCATGCTTATTCTGTTGAAGATATCCTAAGAGCTGAAAGATTTATGATTGATGTTTTGGAATTTGAAATGGGTTGGCCAGGTCCAATGTCCTTTTTGCGTCGTACAAGTAAAGCTGATGATTATGATTTTGAAACAAGAACATTGGCAAAGTATTTTCTTGAGGTTACAGTTATGGATTATAGATTTGTTGCATCTCCACCAAGTTGGTTAGCTGCTGGTGCCCATTACTTGAGTCGCTTATTACTGAGTCGTGGTGAATGGACACCTGCTCATGTTTACTACTCAGGTTATACAGCCGAGCAATTGAAACCATTAGCATCTGTACTACTGAGCGTTTGTCGTCACCCTGAAGAACATCACAAAGCTATTTTTGAAAAGTACCAAGAACGTCGTTTCCGTCGTTCATCATTGTTTGTTCAAGAATGGTTCAAGATGGCTGATAGTTAAACAAACAACCTAAAATAACTAAAGAGCAAAAAGCTCAAGTCAATTGTTTTGTATTTTATTTTTTACTATCATGGGGGTAGTGTTTGGTCTGGGTTTCCTTTACTTTTTTTGTCACACCTTTTATTTTTTATTTCTTGTTTTTCATTTGGTATTGACTTTTTACACACACATTTTTATTCTTCTGACTTTAAAAGTTAGCACACAAGAGTCAGGACATTGATTTGATATGTGCTTTCATTATTTCTTCACTTGCACTTTTTACAGTGCTCTGTTTTATTAAGTTTTTTATGAATTGACTCTTTTTTTTTATTTGGTTGTCTCATTACAATGAAATATGTTTTATGATTGAAAATATTTACTAACACAAGCTTTCAAGGTTATATTCACCAGTTTATGACCTTAACATATAATATGTATAAGCTACAGACATTACATGTTACTAAACTTTGAGTCGTTTGATTGTAGTGTGCACTGTGGAGTCTGGTAGTAGAAAAATGTTGATTCCTTTCATACCAGAAATGGAATAATTGTTGATCTGGTTATTGTTGCATGCATAATACTACATATATTTCCATGGCAACATTACCAAAATTTGATTAACCGGTGGAGCAGGGTAAGGCAAATAATTTAAAAAAATTTGCGTTGATAGAACATATAGAACAGCATTTCTTTAAATTCCTTTAATTAATTATATTCATCAATTGATTATATTTATTATCGAAAATGATGGCCTCCCGTTTTGTTTCCCGTGCTGCTTTGAATGCTCTAAGAGCTTCCACTACTTTGACTGTTTCCAGATCCACTGCTGTTTCTGGTGCTCGTTTCTTTGCTAACACTTCCTTCAAGAACAACGCTGCTAAGAAGAACGTCGCTTCACTTTTAGAAAGAGAATACAACGAAGAAATTGCTTCTGCTGAAGATTTACCAAGCAGTGTTTTTAGCAGATCTGAATTTAAACCAGTTGAGTCTACTGGTGCCTCCACTGTTGAATTGAAGAGTGTTAAGGATAACGAAGTTATCCACGTTTTCTTTGACATTAATGAAGTTGCCTCTATCCGTAACGAACAATCTGAAAACTTGGAAGAAGACCAAGCTGATGATTTTACTGATTCTTTCTTGAACTTGAACGTTGTTGTTGAAAACACTGAAACCAAGAAGGCCACCAGTTTCTTGGTTGCTGCTCGTCCAGAAGGTGATCAACTATTCATTGTCAATGCCACTCCATACAGCGACGCTGCTGACGCTTTGACTGAAAGTTCTGAAGCTGATTTCAAGCGTGACTTGAAGTATGTTGGTCCACCATTTGAAACCTTGGATGAAGGTTTGCAAGATGCGTTTGACCAATTCTTGTCTTCCAGAGGTATCGATTCCAACTTGGTTGATGTTGTCATGACCTACGGTTTGCACAAGGAAAACGAAGAATACTTGAACTGGTTACAAAACTTGAAGGAAGCTTTTAAATGAGTGAGGAAACCTAACAGATTTTAAAAGGTTATAGATATCGTGTATATAGTGTGTCTATTGGGCAAGAGAATAATATCTATGACTGAAATATAACAGATCTTTCTTTGGAGGGTTTAATATGTGTAGTGTTTAATATGAAATGTTAAAAAGTGAACTGAAGGTTTTGATAAGTTGTAACTCGAGCCTTGCAATGCTGATCACCTATATCAAATGGGGTACTATTAATTATAAAACAGTATAAATTATGTATATTATATGAAAATTATTTTAAAAGGGTTAAGAAGTGAAGTGAAAGTTGAAACAATAGATGTGGATGTTTTTTTTTTCAGTTTTTAAACCAATAAGGCACCAGCGACAGCCAAGACAGCAGCACTCAAACCAGCACCAATCTTAGCAGCACCATTTTGTGTAACTTGAACAGAAGCAGAGGAAGTGGCTTGAACTTGACCATCTCCAGTTTGAGAAACAGCAGCGACGGTGGAAACAGTAGTATCACCACCAGCAGCACCTCCAGTAGCACCAGAACCTCCAGTAGCAGCAGCACCACCGGTAGTAGTAGTATCAGCACCACCTGTAGCACCTGGGGCAGCAGTAGTAGCACCAGCACCACCAGTAGCACCAGAATCAGTAGTAGTAGCACCTGGGGAACCAGCATCAGGAGCAGTGGTACCTGGAATAGTGGCATTGTAACCAACACCAGAAGAGGCTAATGTAGTGGTTTCTGGGATAGAAGCAGAAGCAGAATCAGATCCAGAACTAGCAACAGAAGAAGAAGCCGAGGAAGTCTCAGAAGAGGCAGAGGAAGAACTTGAGGAGGAACCAGAAGGAATAAAATCAGGAACATCAGCATTAGCATCACTTGGGTCGAAAGCCTTGATAGAGATTGGGTCACCCTTGCCTGTGATGTACAGATCTCCAGTGTCTGGGTTAACAGAGAACTTGTCATTACTTTGATATTGCAAATCACCACCAGAAATAGAGAAACCAGTAGAAGCATCAGTTGGATAACTTACAGTGATGGCACCATTATCATTAACAAAGGCATACTCTTGATCACCAAACTTTAATTGACCAGCATCAGTAACAGACCCAGTAATATTCACAGCACCGTCACCAACATGAAGAGCACGAGCGCTTGTTTCTGAGATTTCTTGCAAATGCCATTTGGTTGTAGATTCCACAGACAAAAGACCGTAGTATGGACTGTCTGCAACAACAGCAGTAGCTAAAGCCAATAATGAAACGATTGATAATTGCATTTTGTTTTTGTATAATTTGTATATTTGTATTTGTATTTAATGTTTTGCTAGTGATTGAAATAAATGTCACTATGGAGAAAATACACTCTTTAAATACTTGAAGTTCACGTTTTTGTTTCCAGCATGATTCCAGAATCCAAAAGCTTCTCTCGCTAGTTTGTTTGTTCTGGTTTGTTTGTGTATTTCGCTGCTCGCATGTTTATTTTGTTTATGTTGATGTTTGTTCGTTTCAACCTGCAGATATACTCGGCTTTTACATGCATAAGGGTTGGCGAACGAATGGTTTAAATCGCTTTATAGAACAGAACAAGCCCTACTAATAAGGTCATTATGCGCGGCCCAATGAGCAGAATATGAATATGTCTATATCTTTCTCGAGAGTCGATGGTCGAAACTATATTGACCATCTTGAACACTTTCATTATCCATGCAATTAT
This sequence comes from Liangdongia berthetii, assembly GCA_030564525.1. Classification (NCBI taxonomy): domain Eukaryota; kingdom Fungi; phylum Ascomycota; class Saccharomycetes; order Phaffomycetales; family Wickerhamomycetaceae; genus Liangdongia; species Liangdongia berthetii. Next base: position 90,084 of record JAJLVX010000006.1, on the reverse strand, counting down.
CAAGATTCAATCAAATCTGGTGATTATTTTTAGAAACAAAAAAAACAGTTCAACGTAATAAAACATAACATTCTTCAACATGACTTGTATTATCCATGTATCCTCATGTATTCTGATATGTTCATCACTTGACACAACTTACAAGTACAAATATTTCTATTTTTAATCTCAGCTTTGAAGCCACGCAATTAACTAGTGTGTATTATACGGCCGGCTTTTACAAGTATAAAATCTAATCCTGGGAGCTAGATTTCTATATATAACAGAAAACTTGAAAGTTGAAGCCAATAGAATCACAAAACCTGGAACCACAGATATAATATGCAGGGGAAACAAGTGACAACTTACAACTTACAAGTAAGTATAACAAGACTCAAGTTAACCTTAATCAGAAACATCAGCAGCTTGAATAAAGCTTATGAACTTTGAAGCTTATGAAAGGCTTGTTTCTAGAAAAGGGGCCATAGTAACCACTAACTGGTAGCCAGTAACAACAAATGGTTAACCACTAATACAACTACAAGACTCTAATTACAACACCAAGTTATAACAAGACGTTACAAGTTACTTGTAACAATATTTGAACACAACGATTAGTCAAAGATTCTAGTGTAATATTATCTTAGGCCCGTTTTCTGAGTACACAAAATTAATTGATCAATTAAAAATTAGTAACGTCAAATTACAATATATGTATAAGTGACGCTGAATGGGCTACTTCGCAAAGTATACGTCGACAGGTTTTATACAAGTCGTTATATAATAATTATTGATACCATGTCGACTGCATTCTATATTGGCATAATTATATTATTATAATTCTTCAAATATTAATGAGTATTTACGGCCAAAATTATTATTTGTCTACTGTAGGAATTAGTTGAAACTTTCTCAGGAAGAAGAGTCGATATAACTTCAAGAAAAATCAGTTGGATAATAACCCAACTTATAGAGAACTTCACACTCCTCCTACATTCTAGTCCAATGCCCATACAAAACTGGTGCAGACTGCCAAAACCAAACGGCAACCACATTCAAGTGTGACTGCGAAAATTCAAAAAAGCGACGCACTGAGGTGTCCGGATGATTTCCAAAATGGTGGGAGAGTCTTACATCAACAAAAGCTAAACCATATACGGTACGGTATCTATTACTAAAACGCCCTGAATATCATATACACAAAATGTCTGACGCTATCGTTTCATACGCCGCTCTAATCTTGTCTGATGCCGGTTTGGATATCACCTCTGAAAACTTGTTGACCTTGACCAAGGCTGCTGGTGCCTCTGTTGACAAAGTCTGGGCTGATGTTTTCGCTACTGCTTTGGAAGGTAAGGACTTGAAGGAAGTTCTAGCTGGTTTCTCTACTGCTGGTCCAGCTGCCCCAGCTTCTGGTGCTGCTGCTGCTTCTGGTTCTACTGAAGAAGCTGCTGCTGAAGAAGTTGAAGAAGAAAAGGAAGAATCCGATGATGACATGGGTTTCGGTTTGTTCGATTAAAGAATTAACTCTGTATAATCAATCACAAGTCATGAAATTATAGGAATTGTGTGTAGATTATTGGGATTAGTTGGCACAGAAATGAGATGTAAAATGATTCAAGAGTATATACATTAGTACTCGTGTAATTTTAATATAACGGTCAAATATTGGAATCTGACAAGTAAAAACCTCAAGTTAAGAAAGATACTAACATTAAAGAACACGTCATATATGAATCAACGCATAACCGACTACAATTGGGCCAAAAAAAAGTTCGTAACTATAAAACATCTAAACATGACCCCCCTTATTTCTTCTTTTCAGCTTCAGCTTCAGCCTTTTCTCTAGCTCTCTTTTCTCTGATACCAAAGTATTTTTTGTCAGATCTGGCTAATCTCAAAGTTCTGTAAGCGGATTGTTCTGGTTGAACAACAGCTCTTGGAGTAGATTCTGGAGCTGGTTGGACAATTGGGAAGGAAGCAGCAGTGGACAAAACTTGTTCAGCTTCTGGAGCCTTGCCACTTCTTGGGAAAACAATCAATTTAGATTGGTATTCCTTCAATCTTTGGACATTCAATTCGAAAATTTCAGTGGATCTGTTTTGACGACGGTGGTCAACAGCAACACCAACAGTTCTGGCGTAAGCAGCAGTCAAACCAGCAGCCTTGATTTCACGTAGGGTGAAACCTCTACCGGCTCTAACCTTTCTGTTGTATTTGACGGTTGGAGCTCTGACAACTGGTCTCAAAGCATCCAATGGCTTTGGAGCAACCTTGACAGCCTTAGCAGCTCTAGCTTGTCTTCTAGAAGCCTTCTTACCAGCTTGATCAAAGTGAACTCTGACACGTTCTTGCCAGTGCTTTCTGAAGTGGTTTTTCAAAAGTGGTAAGTTCTTAGCGATAGCTAAAAAATATGTGTTAGGATCATTTCGTGGAGACTATATGACAACAGTAAACATACCCATCTTGCTTGTATTGTTTGATAATTTTAAACATCAACATGATCAATACATCAAATTTTTCACTTTTGAAAAGAGCGTCTCTTCACCAAACGGTATGGGACACACCACATTAAATTAAAAAACCAATTCGCGAAATTTAATGAGAACTGGAATGTATGTAGATAGGGATTAAAGAGAAGGTATATAGGAACGTTGTTAAAGAATGGAATAATACTTTGTAAGATGATAATGTTAAATATGTATTATAATTTATTGATTAATAATTATTGAATCTTGATATAGAATTATTTAATAAAATATAGTTAAGATAAAAGTTAAACAACAGAAGTTCACTGTTCACAATTGAACAGACAGAAAATTCATACTGCTATAATAACAAGACGTTTAATAAGTTAGAACAACAGCTTTCTTTGAGTACTTAGCACCATCAGAAGCAATCAAATTCTCATATATCCATCTTCCAACATCTTCTCGGGAGATGGTATAACCAACAGCTTTGGTTTCAACGCCTTTTGTAGGATCCTCAACACCAACGCGGATAGTTTTGGAACTTTCACCATCAACAAGCAAACTTGGGCGAACCAGAATCCATTGTTTAACATCACTCTTGATTAAAGCTTCTTCCAACTTACGCTTATCCTCATGGGGACCTGCAAGCATATACTTGTACATTGGAAGAAAAGCTAGTGGATATTCACGGTAGTACTTTGACAACCCAGTAGAACTAATGGCAACAATTTTTGGAGACCCAGTAATGGCATCATCTTGATTCAAGGACTTGATTGCTGAAAGGATTGTGGATATTGCCTTTTCACAAACATTTGGATCCTGGATGTTGAATTTTGAAAGGATAAACTTGCTTCCAACCGTGAAGATGATCTGGTCAACTAGTTTAGTTGGATCTTCAGGTGAAATCAACGCCTTTTTAACAGATTCAATATCATGTGCATTCCCTTCAACGATTGTCAACTTATCAGTTTGTTTTTCATTAGCCAATGCTGTTTTTAACTTTTCAGGGGTACGTTGTAGAGAGACACATGTATAACCGTTTTTTAAAGAATAGCGAAGAGCAGATAGACCGCAACCAGTAGAAGCACCAAAGAACGCAATTGAAACCATTGTTCTAATGTGAGCAGTAATAATATAATTTATGAAAATAACCAATTTGATTGAAGGCCAAGGGTCCAGGGCAAGGTTATAAAATGAAGCTTTGATACATTTATATAGTTAGCGCAATACAAGTACATAAAGATTGTAGCACTATCGATTTTAGTTAGCGGCCGAAACTAAAAAGATTTAATGCAACAAACCGAGAAATAGCACTAGATTAAAGAGGCTGAGCTGGATGAATAAGCGCCTGTCAAAACACTACTAATTAGAATTTAGTGTACTATCATCAATGATATTCCATATCATGAATCATGAATACTATTCATCTTTTTTTAGTGATTAATTGAGTGGCTAAGGACTTCAAGCTTCAAGCCAAGCCATGCAAATACAGATGCGACAAATAAGGAAATTCTATAATGTTTTGGGAATCTGGTAAAGATATAACTTTATAACTATTAAGTATTAACTTATAAGTTATAAGATCATAGAAACCACATAGAAGCTTCTTAAATTACACCTATGCCAAAGCTTTAGAATTTAGTACCATCAAACAGAGCCAAGAAGCCGATCGGTCAGTTGACCTAATTGGGTAATGGTGATAAACGCAAAATCATTTGGCTTCAATTGAAAAAAAAATGAAGAGTCATAATACTACTATAGAGAAAACTAGGAGTTTAGTTTTGACTTAGCAGTCTATTATTTATTACTCTACCCTAGCTCACCATCATATCTATAAACTCTATATCAAAACACTTTATACCACAATGACTCGTGAATCAACTCCATTGATTGAAGAACCAGATATTGCCAAACCAAGATATAATCTAAAGAGGATAATCCCAGCAGTGTGGATGGGATCTTTCCTAGCCGCACTGGACGGTACAGTCGTTGCAAACATCATGAGTGGGATAGCATCTGATTTCAAACAAGAGGAACTAAAGTCATGGATTGCAACATCATATCTGTTGACAAACACAGCATTCCAGCCCTTGTACGGGAAGGTGTCAGACGTTATTGGACGCAAGTACGCAGTGATGATTGCTCAGTTTTTCTTTGGGTTTGGGTGTTTTCTTTCGTGCTTTGCCAGATCTGTTCCCGAGTTTGCAATAGCGCGTGCAGTCAGTGGTATGGGTGGTGGTGGATTAGGTGCCATGAGCAGTATTATCGTTAGTGATATTGTCACTATTGAGGAGCGTGGGTTATTCCAAGGGTATGCCAATATCAATTTTGCCTGTGGACAAATGCTGGGGGCCCCATTAGGTGCATTTTTATTGAATAGTGTTGGGTGGAGATGGATTTTTGGTGCTCAAGTGCCATTAGTTGTTATTTGTATGATTAATTCGTACTTCAGCATCAACATTGGTCATAAGAAGGCATTGACTAGAGAGAATCTAGCAAGAATAGATTACTATGGTGCTATTACTCTTGTCATTAACATTGGTACGATTTTGTTAATTTTATCTACTGACGTGAGTAAGATTTTATTGTTTGGTGTTTTGGTGATTACAATACCATTATTTATTTATATTGAGAAATATGTTGCCAAAGAACAAATTGTTCCAGTGGAATTAGTTAAAGGTGTTTTAGGGTTATGTGGTATTTCAAGTTTCACAGGTTCATTTATTGCATCAGCATCCATCTTTATAATACCAATTTTCTTACAAGTTGTCCAAAACCAAAGTACTGAACAGTCAGGTGTGTTTTTGATGTGGAGTATTCCATCAGTATCATTGGGTTCATTATTATCAGGGTATATCTTGAAACATATGAAGTACCCAGTGCAGAATGTGTCATTATGGTTATGCTTTGTGGCCACTATTGTTCAACTGATTGGTGTTTTTGTGGCGTATTCAACCATTAGAGCCCTTGCACCATACGATCCATCTAGCGTATGGAAAGTGATTCTTATTGCTGGTATGGTTGTTGCAGGTGTTGGGTATGGTGTTTACTTGGTTTCATTGCTAGTTGGTGTTGTAGCACTTGTTGGGCCTGAGCGTCAAGCCACTGCAACTGGGATGAACTATCTTTTCCGAGCAGTTGGTCAAGTTCTTGGTGCTGGTATCACATTGTCATTGTATGAGAATGGATTGTTGGAAAGATTGGTTAAAGCGTTGGCCAATGTTACTGATGGGGACAAGATCTTGAAACATTTGAAAGAAAACACTGATTATTTGAAGTCTGGTGAACTTGACAAGGCATTAGTGCAAAAGCTTCTTTTGGTGTATAAAGCGGCATTAGTTGGATCGTATCCACCAATGCTAATTTTGGGGGTTGTGAGTATTGTAGTTGCTGGGTCAATTGCGTTGGTGAGAGGGAGATCTTGATTGATTTACTCTCAATATTATATTTATTCCTTATTAGATTATTTATACAACTGTCAACTACACTACATACAGATATCATTCTATATAAATAATTAATACTCATGTAGACCCCATCATTTGTCCCGCAATTTTCAATTTTGACTCTTTTTTGATTTCCCCAGATTATGGAGTTCTTTCCGGTTTTGTCCAGGCAGCCAGCAAAGTGTGGATCCGAGATACTCCAGACAGAGCCTCTAGGCAGAGCACTGAGCAGAGCCAGATACAACAACATACAAAAAGGGAGCACACCAGGCAGAAAGAAGAGCTATTCCATGTTGAAACCAGTTGATTGTGCTGGTGATGCGTCTGACACTCTCAGCACAGCTTAGAGAGCAAAGACTACACTACACTACTGGACACCTCTTGATGGCCAGTGACACCACGCGGTGACAATGGGTGGCTGCCTACACAGGCTCAACAGAGTGGCTACACAGGGCCCTCTGCCTAGAGGCCAGAGGGAGTCCCTCCCTGGCCCCACGCAGAAACACCGGGACACCAGCGAGCCAGCGAGCCAGTGGGCCGTCACGCGCTGAGCAAAAAGGGTATAAAGTTGAAGTAAATCCCCCTTCGCAATCGTGTTCCTTTTCACACTTTTGCTTTTAACTCAATTCGTTTGTTGTTAAACATCAATTAAGTAACTATCATATAAACACACATTCCAAAATGGCTATTAAGAAGGTTTTTGCTAGATACGTCTACGATTCTCGTGGTAACCCAACTGTCGAGGTTGAAATCACCACCGAAAAGGGTTTGTTCAGATCAATTGTCCCATCTGGTGCCTCCACTGGTATCCATGAAGCTTTGGAATTGAGAGACGGCGACAAGTCCAAGTGGTTGGGTAAGGGTGTCTTGAAGGCCGTTGCCAACGTTAACGATGTCATTGCCCCAGCTTTGATCAAGGCTGACATTGACGTTAAGGACCAAGAAGCCATTGATGAATTCTTGCTAAAGTTGGATGGTACTCCAAACAAGGCCAAGTTGGGTGCCAACGCCATCTTGGGTGTCTCTTTGGCTGTCGCTAAGGCTGCTGCTGCTGAAAAGGATGTTCCATTGTACGTTCACTTGGCCCAATTGGCCAAGACCCCAGAACCATATGTCTTGCCAGTCCCATTCCAAAACGTTTTGAACGGTGGTTCCCACGCTGGTGGTGCTCTAGCTTTCCAAGAATTCATGATTGTTCCAACTGGTGTCCCAACCTTCTCTGAAGCTCTAAGAATTGGTTCTGAAGTTTATCACACTTTGAAGTCCTTGACCAAGCAAAGATACGGTCAATCCGCTGGTAACGTTGGTGACGAAGGTGGTGTTGCTCCAGATATTCACACTCCAAAGGAAGCTTTGGATTTGATTGTCGATGCCATTGCCAAGGCTGGTTACACTGGTAAGGTTGACATTGCTTTGGATGTTGCTTCTTCTGAATTCTACAAGGATGGTTTGTACGATTTGGACTTTAAGAATCCAAACTCTGACAAGTCCAAGTGGTTGACTGGTGTCCAATTGGCTGAACTATACGCTTCTTTGTTGAAGGAATACCCAATTGTCTCCATTGAAGATCCATTCGCCGAAGATGACTGGGACGCTTGGGTCCACTTCTTGAAGACTGTTGACATTCAAATTGTCGGTGATGACTTGACTGTCACCAACCCAAAGAGAATTGCCACTGCCATTGAAAAGAAGGCTGCCAATGCTTTGCTATTGAAGGTTAACCAAATCGGTACCTTGTCTGAATCCATCAAGGCTGCCAAGGACTCTTATGCTGCTGGCTGGGGTGTCATGGTTTCCCACAGATCTGGTGAAACTGAAGATACCTTCATTGCTGACTTGTCTGTTGGTTTGAGATCTGGTCAAATCAAGACTGGTGCTCCAGCTAGATCCGAAAGATTGGCCAAGTTGAACCAAATCTTGAGAATCGAAGAAGAACTAGGTGACAAGGCCATCTACGCTGGTGCCAAGTTCAGAAAGTCTGTTGCTATCTAAATTTGAATATTGAACTAGTTCTTATAAAACAAATTACAAAAAAATGAGAAAGTCCTTTGGATTCTTGATGAATTGAAGGATATTTGATTTATATATACTGGATTGTATTTATTATTTGGGAATGATTAAATGAAATGTTTATATTTAAAAAGATTAACGTAGCTTCAACTTGTTGGTCATATTATAAGGATGTTTATTATATTAGTATAGTCATAATCATAATCATAATCATAACTAGCAGCATCAATGGCACGCCAATGAATCATTAATCTCACCACCAAACAAAAAGTTACCAATGATCGCACCAGCAACAACACTCAACATGGCCCAGCCATTATATGTCATAAACACAAGCATCATCATATAGGAGTACCCAACAAGGACCCCATAACTAACAGCCTTTTGCCAGCGTGAGTATCTTCCTATTAAAACACGATTAGTAGCTGCAACCTCGCCATCCAATTCACCACCACCACCACTAGTGATCTTGATTCTAGCAACTATAGATAAAAAAAAGAAATTAGACTTCTTGATCAAAAGCAGGTATTGATATCAAAATACGTACGTTGAGCCTCCCATTTCTTAGCTCTGTATTTGAAGTATTCGTAGCCAATGGCAAGACCCGCAATCATGAACAAGGTGAGTATGAACCCTCCAAAAGAACGAACATGCCACCATTTGAACACCACACACAGGTCTTGCCAGTCCCAAGTGAAGATCATGTTCATCTTACACATGGCTTCATCTCCACTTCCTCCATGCGATGGCATGTCGTGGCCTGGCATGTCGTGGTCCATGCCCATATGGTTCATCATCTCGTGGTTCATTGTAGTGTATATATCTTATATTCCTGTATCAATCTATATCAAGATTCAATACTATCAATTAATACCCTTTTATACAAATCGTAAGCCATTCGGTCTTTGGGTGCCAAATGGGATCAACACCCGAACACCGTGAAGTTGGAAATTTGCTCGTTTGGATTCTTGAAGAGAAAGAGAGATTAGATTGATAGTGGTATCGGACTGTGAGAGTGGGTTTAAGGTTATCTGGATGGGGTTAGTGTTATATGGGGTTAGTCACTAGTGTTGTATGGGTAGACATAGGTGGTATATCGTGCGAGATGTGGAAGCTGTGGTGCTGGTTTGAATGCTTCTTCTGCGGTTCTGCAGTCATCATTATATTTGAGTGCTTAGCATGATAGATCAGTACCCATTAGTACTTTCGTTTTGATTATAACATTACTAATGATGGGCTATATACGAACAGTATAATTCGTGCCTCATTAGAATTTAGTTGGGTTCTCTGATTATTCAACTCTGGTCTTGGGGTGAAGTCGTCACCATAGATACTAATAAAGCTGCTGATGGTATTATTGCACAGGTAACAGAACTACAATTACAAACTTCAAAGCCATTGGAATACAAGTTGCATTATTCAAACCACAACTTCACTTGTGTGGATTGATTGGTATCCATATTGAGTATAAAGCACATTCTAAAGTGGTGGTACAATTCACTCTGCAGAACATGCCATCATTCACACCACATCAATTGAAACAAAAGATTCTTAATATTGCATTAAAGATACAATATATTTTACCTTTTATGGACTTCAATGGTGATATTAATTGCATATTGTATGTGTGCATCTAAATTATTTGCATTGCATGGCAACAGGTTTTTCATCTTTTTTTACCCTTTTGGGATTCCAATGGTGAAGTTGATGCGCTTTGACTTGGACTTGTGTTTTTATTACTATTGAGGCTACTTGAAAAAATTGTTTCATGATGTATGAGCAGATAGTTATGACCAAGAAACAACTTGAATATGATTAGGAGTTGTTTCAAGTATAAAAGTGACTGAATATCCTTTTATTTGGATCCAACTTTATGTTTTAGAATCATCATCAAAAAGTTTTATCAACACTTTTATATACACTACAACAACAACCAATTATTAACAATGAAGTTCTCCACTACTGCTATCACCTCAATCTTTTTTGCTTTGCAAGCCATTGCTGCTCCAATTGCTTCTGAATCCACCACCGATGCTGAAGATGTTGTTGGTACTTCCAAGGGTATTGAATTCCCATTCTCTGACAATGCCATCATTGAAGCTGTTTCCTTAGGTAACGATGTCGTTCCAATTGTTTTGGATGATGCTGTTTTCTTTGTCAATGCCACCATTGCGGACCAAGAATTTGCTGCTAAGAACTTGAGCAAGCGTGATGCCGAAGCTTCTGCTTCTGCTGATGCTGATGCTGATGCCTGGGGCTGGAGATTGTGGATCAAGGGCCAACCTTTGTACAAGCGTGAAGCTGAAGCTGTTGCTGAGGCTGATGCCAATGCTTACGCCGACCCATGGGGCTGGAGATTGTGGATTAAGGGCCAACCTTTGTACAAGCGTGAAGCTGAAGCTGAAGCTGAAGCTGCTCCAGAAGCTGCTGCTGATCCATGGGGTTGGAGATTGTGGATCAAGGGTCAACCATTGTACTAAACAGTTTTTTCAGATTTCTAAAACTGGTTTCATTACTTGGTGATTGAGTTTCCAATTGCTTTCAACACAGACACTTTTTAACATTTCTTCACTACGTATACATTTTTCCTTTTACAAAGTCTGAAAATATGGATTGAGATCTTGAATTTTTGTCAGAGATTGGTCCCATGTAGTATCAGATACACATTTTATAATAAAAAGTTTTTTATTTGAAATCTTATTATTAATATGCATAGCTAGTGTTCTTTCAATATATATAATTTGGCATTAATATTAAGCGAATTCAATATATGTCTCTAGTAGTTACATATAAGAACCATTATAAATATTATTATATAATAATTAGCTGCTTGTTCTCATATTAAAAATACCCAGTGAATTATAGTATTACAAATTAGCCAAGAGTCAATGACTAGTCAATAGGCAATTAATAATTATTCAGCTTTGTCAACTTTCAAAATATTGGCCGTACTAAATATTTTCGGTGTTTAAGTTTGCATGAGTAGCCTGCAGAATACACATTCATGATTCAGAACATATTATACAAGCTAGTATAATAGAAAGCTGTGAGCCATTTACCTAAATATTATTAATGCTATAAATAATAAAATTAGTAATTGGTTCAAGCACTTTTGTACGTAATATTATGAAACTAAATGTTGCTTGCTTAGATATTGATTAACGTCAGGACTCAGCATATCCATATCCATATAATAATATACTTCTTTATACAACAATTAAATAAACAACTCATGAATTTATAATGATATCATCATATCTAAAAACCTCAACTAATAAATAGATTATTGCTCACATACAGCACTTCTTATCATTAGCTTCACTATCTTTTCTAGTAGTACAAGTGATTGGTTCATAGTTGAAGAGGATTCTACCAAACAAAGCACCCAAGATACACGAAATAATCATGTAGCCATTGTAGTACATGAACAACAACATGATAAGGTATGACAACCCCCACTGGACAGTGAAAATTAAAGATCTAATCAAATGTTCAATAAATGTTGGGTAAATAGCAGCAGCACTTGAGCCATCCTTGAAATCCCAGTACCATTGATGAGAAATGGCATAAATAATTGGTTGGAACAAGTTGGATACAAAGGAATCACCAGCAACGAATTGATAAGACTTTCTGTAATCAGCATCATTAACATCACAACCACACCCAACAGGAGCGTCAGTGCCAGACTTTTCAGCAGAACTAGAATCAGAACCAGTTGCATTTGCTAACTGGATAGCTTTTCTTCTAGCAATAGCAGCGTCATATTCACGAGAAATACGATGTAACCATTGAGCAGCCATAACTAGTAGGAAAGAACCGATACAAGAACCAGCAAATTGACCTCTAGTTCTGACATGCCATGATCTGGCAAGGAAACAAGAGTCAATAGTATTCCAATTCCACAACATCTAAAAAAGGTTTTTGTTAGCTTTGGTAATTTCAATGGAGGGAATCTTACCACAAACGAAGATTTAATACTGTAACGTACAGAAATCTTGCAAGAATGAGCATTAGGGGATGATCCACCACCCATGTTCATCTTTGCAACAGCAGAGCTACCGTGATCATGAGACATTGTTGCAGATGGTTAAAATGAAACTTCTTTGGTAAGAAAATTATAGCTCAATGTATAACACAATACACATCATATGTAACAATTTTCAGTTGCAAAAGTGACAGAAGATTCGATTTATAGCTGAGCAGTGAGCAGTGAGAACTGTACCGAGACGTTAAATTTGGGGTTCTCTTCGGAGAAGTCCTCAATAGTACTCATACTGACGGGATTTGCCAATTATATTGAACATGAGATATTTTATAGTGTCAAAGACTCAAAGTTAGTCTGCAAGTGCCAAGCTATAATCTGCTAGAGATGTTCAAAACTAAAAAACAATACACTTTCACCTTTCACATCCGGAAGTAAATAGTAAAAACTTTTAAGAGTCAGACTTTGGATCCAGAAAACTTACTCGATGAAACATGGTGTATATGAGAATAGTAACTTGCTAAAAGCTCTCTCCATTGCTGCACTTAATAGAATACATAATTGTAACGGGCAACACAACGGAAGGGTAACCATATATATCCAATATCTGTCTTCAAGGCTCTAACTTAAAAGTTACTACTAGTCACTACCAAGTTTAAACAGCTTTTGTCAACCCAATTATTATAACCTAGTCTTTTGAGCACTTTATCCTTTATCCTTTATCCTTTATCCAACGAATAATGAACCATGACGCCATGACTAGTTATTATAACAAGTAATCCATAAGTCTATTCAAATTCAACATCTACAACTTTGATCAATTTTATAAAATACTTTATTTTTATAGCTAGAAAATCATTGATCTGTATCCATCTTGTCTTCATCAGCAACATCTTCCGTAGAAGGAGCAGCAGCACCAGATTCCTCTTGTTGTTCATTGTTTTCCTTCTTTGGAGCGTCAGCAGAATCGTCGTTGTTGTTGTCATCATCACCATCGTCATTGTTACCAGCACCACTTCTCTTGTTGGAAACATGGTCTAGACGATCCAACCACTGTTGAACATCATCATCGTCATATTGTGTGAATTCTGTGTCTTTACCAACAACGGCAATAGATGTGTTTTTGCTGTTTAGTTCTTTGTCTTGAGCCAAGGTATCTCTCAAGGCATTCAAACCATGCACAATCAATTCTTCCTTTGTAGCCTTGGCATATTCTTCCAGGTTACGCTCCAAATAAGTTCTACCAGCCTGGGATCTGGCACCAATGGCAGCACCAAAGTATTCGTAAGCAGATCCAGATGGCTGGAATTCGTACAAATGAGCACCGGTTTTGTCATAACCAACAACCAGCAAACCAACACCATATGGTCTACCACCGTAACTTTGTGTGTTCTTCTGGGCCTTATCAGCCAATAGCCCTGAAGCCTTTTGCACAGACAATGCTCTATCAAAAATCATTTTTTCAGTCATGGCTTGTTCACGCAAAAAATTGGACAAAACTCTGGCATCTGGGGCCAAACCAGCCAAAGCAATACCTAGATGATCATCAACCTTGATGATTTTCTTTTGATATGAACCCAATTCTTCAGCATTTCTCTAAAGAATGATTTGTTAGTTTTTGATTGTGCCTAGTTACAGATTTGATTTTGGTAAACATACCTTTAGTGCCACTAACACAGCGTATTCTTTAGTAGCCAAACCAACAACAGCACTACCTTGTTTTATAGCCTCTAGTGCATATTCAACCTAAGAGAAATAAGAGTTAATTTGAATATAATTGAGTTCAACATTGTTTCCAATACTCACTTGAAAGATTCTACCTGTTGGTGAGTAGGTAACGGTATCACCATCATAATTATTTCTGAACTAGATTAAAAAAAAAACAAAGTTAATAAATGATCAAAATCAACACAAAGACACCTTGCTAATACTAACCATTCTTCTTGATCTTCTATCTAAACAATTGTATCTTTTATTGTGTTGACTGAGTTCAGTTTTGTTGATGTTTGTTGCCACTTAAAATTAAAACAATCAAGAAAACCAGCTGTCAAATAAACACGGGTCGCTAACCAGTAGATTTAACAGCCATTTCGAAGAACTGGACTTCAACTCTGTGATATTGATCTGTACGTATGGTTATCATTAGTGAGTCTTAGGAGCATATTGAGAGAATCTTGTTATAGCGACATATTCTTTTCAATTCATGGTTTTAAGACCATTTTGTCCCATATTCGATCGAAAGATGGATAACTCCAGTTAAAACCGTCATAGAAATGAAGGATGTATGTTAATACCACTTAACTACATGAATCTCAGAGTATCTAGGTTCGGGTGTTGTCAATTGATCTAATAAGAACCAAATACTGTTTTATGTATCTTGAATTGGTCATGAATTGCTCTAGTATACATAACTCATTAAAGTCATTACCTTTGCAGGGTAAAGGAGGAAGGATATCGGTGAAAATAAATATTCACCTCCTAATTATTTATTGAATTAATTACAAACGTACAAATTAAGTACAAAGAATCATATACTCAGACACACAGACATGGTTCAATTAAGCCCTTTATCCAAAATCATCATACTTTCATTAATCCTTGCTGTGGGATTCCTACTTGTCGTTCTGAGTGGAGCTCTCTATCAAAGCTGGTTGACACTATTCACAGGTATGTTGATAAATAGTATTTAGATCTTGGAATTCTAATAACACTTTTTATACTAGCTGCTATTTTCTTGGTAGCACACATTCCTAGTGTGATATGCAACAAATGGTCCAGTGATGATTTCATGAGTGAGACATCAACGTAAGTCTTGTTATTACGGCAAAAGAACAAGCCATACTGCTTTATTCAAAACGGATCTTATATTAACATACCAAAAATACTAGATACATTGTTGACTTTGGGAAATTTTTATCTGCATTTTTATTACTTTCAGGTTTTGGTAAGCTTTTATCTATTTACAATTCAGGTTATGCTCGATTAATCATTAACACCACTTTCTTTAGGGTTCACATTTGTCTTGACTCATTCCAAAACGATTCAAGCACCTGCAACTGCATTGTCACTAGTTGGCGGTTTACTGATATATGGGTCTGTTGTTTCTTTTACATCTTTCTTTGAAAGCACAGATGAAGAAATTTAAGAGTATGCCATATACTTTGAACAATATACGGATTGAATCACAGACTTACTCATATTCAGTAGATATAGTAGTAAAATTCTCAATAATAAATAATATCATACATTTCTTTCCAATTGAGGGTATAAATAAGTAGCAGAACCCTGAGCTTATTTCTGACCATTTATGGTAGCCACTATATTTCTTTGGTGACGATAATCACGGAATTCTAAAAGATATATACCTTGCCACGTACCTGTAGCCAATCTACCATTTGTAATTGGGATCGATAGTGATGCACCAACAACTAAAAAATAGTTATTAAAAAGAACAGATGATCATTAATATTAACAACTTTCACTGCGAACTTACTTGTTGATTTTGCATGCCCTGCCATATCATCTTTCCCTTCACCAGCAGAGCTGTGCGCATATCTTGTGGCATCAGGGTCATCAGGAACTAGATTATTTAAAATATTTGTCAAGTCACTTCTAACATCAGAGTCCCAGTTTTCGTTTAAAGAGATGGCGGCTGATGTATGTTGGATGAACAGGTGTAAAATACCAACTTTGTAATCCTTGATTTCTGGCAATGCCCTTAGGACTTCATCGGTGATCAAGTAAGACCCACGAGATCTTGGTGATAATGCAATTTTCTTCTGACACCAACTCATTGTTGAATCAAAACCACATTGAAGAAATATCACCAACTCTTGAGCAAGTTAGATACAACCCTTTTAATTCCGAGGATCACAAAGTCGGAATAGAACCCTACAACAGAGACTTCAACCAACGGACAGATATAATTATTGTTTAGTTTCTATATACTCTTTCTTTGCATCATCAATGGCATTATCATTGGATTCCAATTCTATTTCACTAGTAGAATTGGAGTCATCACCATTATCACTTGGCTTTTGCTCTTCATCAGAGAATTTGAACTTTTTGGGAACACTTCTAAAGAAACCAGTCTTCAACTTCTTGGATTCAATATAACCACCAATAGCACAGAAAATAGCAACAAATAAAGCTAATACCCCTGACATAATGTTCCCCTTTTTAACAAATGGCTGGTCTTGCGTTGGATAAGCAAAGATCGGAACAAACGCATTAAACGCATATGTACAGGCATTCATCACAGCACCTACAAAAGCACGCTTTGAAGGTTCACCCAGTGTAGCATCATTCTGCCATGTCCAAAAAATTGCCCCATTTGCATATAGACCAATCAAATAATATACTGCCCATCTACCGGCTCTATGGTGCTTGGGGTGAACAGGAGTGAATGCCAATATGAATGAAAGTACAAACATCAATAACCCATTCCATACACAGATCAGCCATCTACTACCCTGTAATACATTATCTGAAAGGTAACCATAAATAACAGTAACAACAATTCTTATGGCATATGGCGGGGTAGAATAATCATTGATCTGTGAAACAGAAAAGTCTTTATGCGTCTTTGTATTGTATGATTTGAACCAATACTGTAGCGATTGGCCAGGCAATCCAGCCAAACCTTCAATAATAAACACGATAGCAAAGAAGTAAACATGCCATGATGACAACCAGCTAATAACTTCTTCACGCTTGAAAGTGGTGTAAATCTTCACCTCACTAGATTGTCTCTTTTTGGCCAATTCAATTTCCTTTTCTGAAAAGATAAAGTTTGGCTTTTGTGTTCTTGGGATATCTGGCAATAAAAACAAAGCCATTGCAGCTAATGGAAGAGAAATTATACCATCAATAATAAACATCCATCTCCAACCTGATCTACCAGCAACACCATTCAAACCTCTTTGACATGCAGATAACAAAAACCCACTGATTAATGGACCCGTAGAAGTGTTGAATTGAACAATAGAAATTCTTTTACCAACCTCAGTTTTGGTATACCATGAACTACATATAAACATGACAGCAGGAAAATGTCCAGCTTCCAAAATACCAACCAATAAACGAATCACATACATGGAACCAGGAGAACTCATTCTTGAGGAACAAAATGTCAATATAGACCAACCAATTTCCAAAAATGCAATATAATAATGAGGATGTTTCAATTTACTCAGTAGTAAGTTTGAAGGAATCTGTGCAACAGCATATCCACAAGAGAAACAAGCATTAGCGTAGTTTAACTCATTACCATAGAGTCCCAATTCTTCTTTCATACCAGAAACAAAGGCATTATTAATATTAGCTTGATCCAAATATCTTGTAAACACACCAGCACTAGCAACAAACAACAAGGTGATATCCAACTTGAATAGAAACCAGCGTTCTTCCTTTGGCTTATCCCACGAATCCCAACATGAGTGTAAAATCTTTTCCCATCTAGTTTTTGGTACTCTGGGAGCATAATCTGTAGATGCAGAATCTGAAATGTCATCCACAGGCTCAGCTGCCACCTCAACTTGGTCTTTACTAATATCAGTATTAGTGATTGTCATCCTACTTATTTCAAGTACTGGACGGCATCATAATTTGAAACAACAGCTCTTGTGTGAAAAATGCCCAACTAAATAAAACTATTGAATTCCGAATTCATAACATTAAGGTGGTTAGATCTCACAGTTGTACCAAAACTTTAACCCAAAACAGAGGTTAAAGCGCTATTTGAAGCTCAATTTGATCCATTTAGTATCTTTAGCGATCTTGAAATCCACATTTTAAAGATACATATGTCATCTGCTCTATCATTGTACTATGTAGCAAAACCAATGACAAAAACCCTGCTAAAATCTGCAAATAAGAATATGATGGCTTCAACATCCAACATCCGTGTATATGTCAATTTAAAGGCACATGACGCACATATCATCTATGATTCATGAAGCAGTAGCCTTGTAACTTGTAACATTGGTTGTGGTGATTGTTGATGTTGTGAAATAAACAGCCTCATCTTCAAATTCATTGTTCTCGCTAAAAAATCCACTAGCACTCAACTTTTCAACTTTCAAGTTTCAAATCAATTTATATCCCTCTTCAGCTCTTCAGAGTTAGAATAAATTATAATACTTGTGATACTATTAAATTTGTTTTCATTCATATGTACTACATACTGTGAAACTATTTGTTACTAGTACTTACTAGCATTAAGCTTGAATTCCGGTGTTGAATCGAGTCCGGAATTGACTCTCAAGTAAGCTAGATAACGGAGTAGGCCATCCCATCCCCACTGGACAACAAGTTTTGAATCTTTTCCTTCATCAACGATGGTATTCAACTGTATATCGTCTGAGTCATTCCAGTATTTGCAATGGTGTTGAAAACATTTGAGGTGACAGGCAAGCCAAGTGTTGCTGCCAAACCATTGACCCCAGAAGCATTTGCAAAGTTTGGAGATGTGATCTCAGCAGAGCATCAAATTGGATCCAAACAACAATCAAGCGCAAACTATGGAACAGCCATCAAAGTCCACAAAGTCGCTTCAGTGACAAACAACTACGCAAAGGCACCATCTGGAGAACCAGCAACCGCTAATTGGAACATTTTTAGATGCTCACCAGCAAAGAATCTGTTTTCTAATCAAGGCGGCAAGCTGGTGTATTTGGCTAAGGTGCTTGAGCGTCACCCTTTCAGCACACAGACTTTCTTACCAATGGGCGCTGATAAAGAGAAAGATGCATATGTTGTGATATGTGCTAAAACTGGAGCAGGTAAGTTTTAAATCTAGGTAGGTCTGACGGAATATGTTAACATTTTCTTTTTAGATACACTTCCAGATCCTGATACTTTAGAAGCATTTATTTGCAAAGGGAACCAAGCAGTGACATATGGAGTTGGTATGTCTATATAGCTGTTCTTTTATCATCAGTTTATTAATATAAAATTTTAGGAACTTGGCATGCTCCAATGATTTCTCTAGTCAATGCCTTAGATTTTGGTGTGCTAATCCATGAAAACGGCGTTGCAGATGAGGATTGTCAAGAGTGTTACTTTGAGCCTGGTTATAATATTGTGATCAACACTTTGGCAAAACTTTGAGTGGAAGTGATTAAACTTGGACGTTATTTATTAGGTTATAAACCATTTTGAATCTAGAATTTTATAGATGAGTTTCACAGTGATTATATCTATATATATATATAATATAAAATTCATAAGCCATTATAACGTATCATGCTATAATATTAACAAGTGCGTTATTCTAGAGCTTAATCATTAACTACTACGAGATTATTATATAAAATCGTTATAATTAGTTTCCGACGTCCTACAAACAAAAAGAAAAAAGCCTGCTGAACTCTGTATTAACACAATCATTATATTTCATTATTTGGCTTGTGGATATGTATCTCAATAGCACTGATTTCTCTCTTTCTATATATAGTTTCATTATCTAGATCACCATCATCAAATTCATCCAAAACATTGATAGTTTTGGTCAAAATATCAACTCTACAGTTCTCCTCCTCTTGAAAATGCAACCCAACTGAAATTGTTCTTTGAACAGCAGCACCCATACCCAATAATGTGATGAACTTTGCTCTTGGTTGTTTCTTCGGCAGGTTTTTCAACATCTTCTTTGCTCTCTTGACTGCTGAAATATATGGTGTTTTAGCTTGGATTCTAATTGTGGTTTCCAAATCGGAATATTTGAAAGGTTTGGATGTGTTGTGTCTTATGAGTTTCCCTTCCACTCGTGGCTTTTTCAAAGTAGACATTTTGTAGTGTGTGTTTCTGTTTCTTATTAATGTTGTATAATTATTGTATAGTTGTTGTATTATTTTTGTTTTTTCTAAAAAAAATTTAAATTTGACAATCCTGCAGCTTCCTGCATCCACTTGACTTTAACTTCACGACATTAATTTGGAACCAGCTCTTTCTGATAAACAAACAACTCAACTCACACTATAGCCGCTGAATACAATGGAGAAGGAAAAGTCACCAGAAGCACACAACCACAGCATTGTCACCGCCCATAGTGCGGACAGAGACACCGTCACTACAAAGACCAGTCCAGCAACCAGTCCAATGGGCGTGAAGACTGCGCATCAACCTCAGATGAACTCGGCGGCTACTGGAAACATTAACAGAATCGATGAGTTCTTATTTGATGCCAAAGGTCACTGTATTACGATTTTAAAGGAGATTGCTTCCAGAATGGAGTTGAATGAAGAAGAAGTGTCACAGTTCAAGAACATTGAAGGAGATTTTAACTGGCAAAGCATTGTCAAGTTATCAGAAAATATCTTCAATGATTACTCAAAAGAAATGGAAGAAATAACAAACGAATTGGATGAAGTAAATAAGGTCAGATATATAATAGATTTGCGTTCTGTAATGAGAGATTGATTGTCTGGGGTATTCATACTAATACTATTTTTAGAAAGTCTTGATTTGGCAAGAATCCGCCTACATTTTTGATAGTGAAAAGGTTTCCAGAAGGTATTGTACCATGCACAAATATTCAATTGATATTCAGACTACCACAACAACAACAACAACAACAAAATTATACTAACTATAATCTTTTAGACTTGGAACACAAGAATCATGGATCAATGCAAAAGAGAAGTATTTGGATTACACAAAATCTGAACTAGTGAGATCAGCAGAATTGATTGACAGTGCTATTAAGAATTTGAAACGCACAACTAACAATGATGAGCTCAAGTTGAGTTCAAATATTCCAAACCCTCATGATAATACTACAATATCTTGATATTGATAATAAAATTACCATCATACCCTTCATTAATGACTCCCAAACTATATATGTGAAAAACAATTAAAACACAACTCTATGTATGCATCAAGTCTTTATCTTAATCAAGTCCATAACTTTTAGTGTTTCTTCTGTGTAGTGTAAATACTTTATCTGTAAGTTTAAAGTTGTGATAGTTGTGCAAACTCAACATTGTCAATGTATCTGACATTATTCACCAAATGCCAAAATCTTGAATCCTTCTTGTTGTACAATTCAGTGATATCAACGATAGGATCATGTCTTCTTTCAAAATCCTCAGTGTTCAAAACAACTTTAGGATCATTATATTTTTCCAACTTTTTCCAATTCTTTAATTTTTGTCTATATTTCTCCAAGTTTTCTTGTGGTTGTCTTGGATTGAGGATCCACTTTGGATGATCTTCATAATGAACAATCAATTCCTTAACATCGTTCAATTTATTTTCTAATTCAGCCTGACCAACTTTGAACTTGGTGTTGATGATATCAGCAAATGGTTTTGAATTGTCTTTCATTTCCTTTAATTGACCAGGATTTTTAACAAGTGTGTTTTTAATTTCAAATCCAAGCAATACAGACAAATCAGCATAAACTTTATCTTCACCCATCAACTCAGCATTGAAAAACACATATTCTAATTCTTTGGTCTTGACAAACATTTCCACGTCTTTAATATCTTTAAACTGCTGATTCAAGATCTTTTCAACCAAGAAATCATGATGCTGGAAGTTTGAAATCTGTTCACCATTCAACGATCCGACAGATTCATCTAATCGCAATGTTTGCATGATGGATATTGGATGAGGAATGGCCACAAGCGTTAGTTTATTAGTAGCATCTTTACCCACTGGAATTGTACTTGTGATTGTGACTGGTAAGTCTTCTTTACACCCACCTCTCTGAACAAACATTGGATTCTTCTTGATGAATGCAGAGATGTGGCTTTGGATTTTGTTGATGTCTTGTAAAGTCGAATCCATGCCAATTCTTGGACCTAGTCGTTCTTTGAATTCAGCTTCAAATGTTTGTACAACTTGTTTAGTTGGTGGTGGGAGTTCAAATGGTTGACATTTTGTCAATTGCTGAACAATTGGTGCTAATGGGTTGAGAAAATAATGGTTTGGTAAACTCACAAGATCCACTATATTTATTCCCGTGAACCTTTTAGATAGTCTATATGCTCTTAAATGCTGATCCAGAACCTTGGGTATTTTTTCCACAACGGTTCTAATGTTGTTTGTATGCAAGATCTTTTGGAAAGATGAGATTGAGTAGTCTGCAAAGAGGCCATTGTACTTGTCATTCTCATAAATCTGGAACTCTCTGTCTCTTTTGATGATTGTGTTTAGTGTGCTTGATACAGATTTTGAATCTGCAATCATTAGTTGGAAATCATAATCTTCAACAAGTGAAAAGCTCTCAATCTTATCACACTTGAATTTCAAATCATCTAGCGTCGATAGATCTGTAATCATTGGGAATAATGTATAGTCAGAGTATATGCTGCCCTTGACATTCAATTTATTAGCCATATGATCCCAAGCCAAAAGTTTCATATAATTCTCATTAATTTGGTTATTCTTTTTAAATAAAACTCTTCTTGTGACGAATTCTTGCATTTTAGGATTCTGTAAAGCATCATTATAGTGTAGAATATTAGGTTTAAATCCAATAGAATTGTAAAATAATACCCATTTCTTTAGCATTTTCTTGTGGAAATCCTGCTCTTGCGGTGTCAATTTGCGGATGATATCATCGTTGAAGAATGTGAATATGGGACAATGGTTGTTCAAATCGTGGTTTATCCTTATCTGGACAAGATCATCGTTGAATAGTTTATCGATTTGTGCTAATTCCCCAACATACTTTTGATCTTGATTACCAGCCTTTGAGGCTGCCGAATTGCCTTGACTGGATTTCAACTTGTTAAAGTTTGAAGGATTGTAGGTGTTGTACAACGCAACGTAATCCGTTCGATCTCGCGTGAAATAGTAGATCGAGATGGTTGATATAAGGATGAGGGCAGCTGACACAAGCAGACATATTCTCGATTTTGTTGTTGAAGATGATGCCATGTTAACTTAACGCGTAGGTAACAAGCAACTGTAAAACTGAGATAGTGGATAAATAGTGATGATGATGATGATAAAAGAAGAGCAAGAATGAAAACGCAGCGTAAGTCAACACACGTGTGCAAGAATGATAAAGCTACCAAGAACCCCAAAGCTCTAGCACAATGAAGATCGAACGATCAGAGAGCCAGCACAACTGGTTGAGACTTGAACAGAGAACTTAATCTGATTTTCACGTTTACTCGAAAATTTTCACGGGCACTACCAGAACTTGACTCTCCCACCATTAAAGAATGAGCACAACAATCATAGAGATCATAGTGATAACAGTGGTAGCAGTGATTATAGTGTGGATATACAAGATGTTCAAGACAGCTGTGAGGCTAGCAAAGAGGAGCACAAGCCCTGCACAACAATCACCACTCAAGTTCACAATCCCAGAATCACCCCAACTGCTCATTGCATCTGTTGGCAACCCAGAAGCACAGTATGGTGCTACTCGTCACAATGCTGGCCATGAAGTGAACAACCAGATTGCAGAAAGCACCCAGTGTACATTCAGTACAGCAGGGAAGGTGTCGGAATACTCCGCTGGAAATGATACCTATATCAAATCCCTCTCCTTCATGAACATTTCAGGTGCTGGGGTTGCAAAGGCCTGGAGAAGTCATCAGAATAGCAATACGGTGTGTGTAGTTCTTCATGATGAAATGCAATTACCAGTGGGAAAAGTCGAGCTGAGAGCTCCAGGTAGAAGTGCAAGGGGACATAATGGGCTGCTAAGCATTGATAAGACTTTTGGACCAAATTATTGGAGAATTGGTGTTGGTATTGGTAGACCTGAGAGTCGTTCTTCTCTTCAAGTTGCAAATTATGTCTTGAGTCGTATTCCAAAGGATGAACTTGAGATCATCAAAACAGAATCTACAATAAAGGTGTTGGAAATTCTACAAGATATGAGAAATGGAGTCTTTAAAGAGGGCAAAAGATAACTAGATATATTCTTGAAGTTGTAATGATTTAATGAGAAATAGATATATAGATACACAGATAGATAAATGCACGAGTACAGTATAGAATAAACGAAACATTATTATTACACACAATCAAAAACTAATTAGCAAAACCAAAAAAACAAAATCCTGTATTAAATGTAAAAGTGTTCATTCAGGTCCTTATGGATGACGCTTGAGTAAATGTCTTAACCAAAGATTCAGTTTGAATCAATCCTGGAACTTCTCTAGTTGTCTGAACTCTGCTTAGTGTTCTAGATCCAATCTCATCACTGTTTGCCTTGAATCCAGAAGATGAGTCTTGCTCTTTATCTTGGTCCCAAAATTCACTATTACTGTCATCATTGAATTGACCCAGAGCAACACATTCTCTAATAATATCAATATCCTTTGGTCTGTAGAATGTGTTTAAAGTACTGAAAACAAATCTAGGCAATAGATTGATAAGAACACCAACAAAGAACACCACCCAAAATCCTAATTGTCCATACACTTGAGCAGCAGATTTGTAAAATTCCATTGAATTAATGGATGAAGACCAAACACCACACCAGAAAAACACAACTAAAATAGACAGCGCATTGATCAACAGCGTCAACCAATCCCATCTGTATTGTCTCAACAGAATGTAAATGTTGCATGAGGTGACGGCAATATGAATGACATACACACCAATCCAGAAACGATGATCCACATTTAACCCATTGTATGTGGCCAATGAACCATTGAAGAAAATACAGTATGGTAAATAGAATGACATCACACTTTGATATAACCCATCAAACATGTAATAGATAAATTTCCATTGTGACCATTCTTGCCTTAGGATACCAGTTTTGTACAATTGTGGAACTCTTAGACTAACGTCATCTGAAACATCTTGATCCAAAACACCTAAACAGATAATTGGCAATGAAGTGAATGCCAAATTGAAGAACATAATAAAAGTATATTCAAACAAATAGGACCCATCAAAGTTATTGTAAATACCATACCAGAATAGTGTAATAGTGAATGTAACGTTCTTGTAAAAGAAACTTGGAATCATTTCAGCAAGTCTCTTGTATGACCAACGACCATGAACCAGGGTCAATCTTGTCAAGTATCTGAATTGGCCAATGGCATAATCTGAAGACATGGCTGCTTGTCTACCTTCTTCACCAATAATACCCACACCAACGTTTGCAGTTTGAATCATTGAGACATCATTGGCCCCATCACCAATAGCCAGTGTCATGACATCTAAGGAATCACGAACTAGTTTAACAACTTGAGCCTTTTGAGCAGGAGAAACACGACAACATAAAACAGAAGCACATTTTTTACACAATAGAAGGAATTCTCTTTGTAATTCTGTATCCTCAAAAACTGTAGTCAAAGACGCCCCATCGATGATAACAGCATACTTACCATCTGGGATAGAATGGTCAAGCATAGCCTCTTTCAACTCATCCTCGGAACCAGTAATGTTGAACTTGGCCATATACTCTTTCAGCTTGCACTCCATGTCCTGCTTTGGATCAATACCTTCTTCATGGCGCAGGACTAACAGCTCCATGTTATTCCCTAGCAAGTTGCATGAAAACCCAATGTTGATGGCGGTTTCAATTTTATCACCAGTTAGGACCCATAGCTTGATACCAGCTCTACCCAGTAATTCAATGGATTCAGGAACACCATCCTGCAGACGATCTTCAATCGCTGTACCACCAATCAACATCAGGTTTGATTCGGCAGAGGATGCAAGTTCTTCAATCTTGGCCTCTCTATCTTCCAGGGAAGAAGAAGCCGCGTTGAAATTCTCTTGCCATTCCTGATACTCATTTAGTGAGATCTCTTTGGCAGCAATGCAGAGTGTTCTTAAACCTTCTGTGGCATACTCTTCCAAGCACTCTGCAGTTTTGCGCAACATTTCCGGGTCGTTATCCTTTGACAAACGACCATAAATCACAGAATCGGCACCTTTACAGATCAAGACAATCTTGTCGCCAATCTTGACAATAACACTCATTCTCTTTCTGGTGGAGTTGAATTCCAAGGTCTTTAGAACCTCAAACTCTTGAGAAACACCTCTGATATCTAGTAATGCACCTCTTTTGGTTCTCTTGACGAATGTATAACCAGTATCACTTGCAGCAGCGACTAGAGCAGCCTCATCTGGAGATTCAGCCCTAAAGATGAACTTTGAAGGATCACTAGTTGATGGTTCAGTTAAAACAGTGTGACATAATGAGAGATACAACATGAATGTATCATTAGCAGTGGCCTGAGAACTAGCAGTATCAGACAAATCTTTGACAAATTCACTAGAGATAAAAGTCAACTTTTCCGGTTCGAAATGTGGGTTTGATTTATTTATTGGTTCTAATAATGTAATCATTTCTTCTCTGTCATTTTGAATGATATGGGTCCATTTTTCAACTTGTTGAGAGACATCAACACCATTTCTCTTATCAACACCCATCTTGGCCTCTGTGTATGCCAACCCATATGATTTGCCATTGATTGTTGCCTTTTTGAACTCCATAACGTTTTGAGTTAATGTACCAGTTTTATCACTGAAGATGTATTCGATTTGACCCAAATCATCAGATATGTTCCATGATTTGGGGGTACATGGGTAATCCAATTTGTCATAGTACATCTTGACATCTGAATAGATGAAATAAGCCTGTAGAGTCTTGACAATTTCAACCGAAATGTACAGTGAGATTGGAACCAAAGCTTGGTATAGAATAACAGCAACAAAGAAGGAGATGACACCATTAGCTGCGGCGTTCTTACCATAAGCCTTATATTCAAATGCCTTGAATGATGTATTTTTCTTGTTGTAGAAAACACCATTGACGACACCATGAACAAAACACAAGATGAACAAGAAACCAAAGTTGATGATAACAGACAAGTTCAAGTCCTTTTGGATTCTAGATCTCTTGGAGGGAGTTCTACCGGAGTTCAACATGATTTTTGTTTCATGTCCAGTAAACACTGTGATACCAATGATCCAATTTGTGTTTCTTAGAGTAGCACCTCTTAGTAACATGTTATCAATGGTGATTGGTTCTTGTTGTGGGATGCTATTGTTGATAGGGTCTGACCAGTTTATGGAACCTCTATAGCTGTATAGACTTAGAGAAGGAGCTTCACTTTCAATGGTGAAGTTGTAATTGAGCAAGTCTCTTGATCTTTTGATTGAAGATGTATGCTTTAAAGCCTGACGAGATTTCAAGTTAGTTTCACCATCCAAGTTTTTCGTTTCGATAAAACATCTATTTTCATCATCAGAAGTTGCCAAGATGATCAAATCTGCTGGAGCTTCTTCATTATTATGGATTCTAACAATGTCACCAACATTCAAGTTTTTCCAGACATTTTTGATGAATTTTGTTGGCAAAGACTTTGTATTGATTTTCTCCAAGACGTTGTTGATGCTTCTTGAATCATCTAAAACGGAAGCATTATCAGTTGATTGGTTGAATTGCAATGAATTTCTCAATGCGTTGTTACTGTTGAACGTTTCTATTGACTTTCTGGATTTTTCGACATCATTTGACAATTCGACAACAGAGCTCTTGCTATGGAATAGAGTGGAAAAGAATTTCACCATGTTGACAAACACCTGGGAATTGAAGTTGTTGAACTTTGATCTAAATGACAAGTTCTGTTCATCCACGTTGTTGTTTGGAATCCCCTGCAAGATGCTGACGGCACTGTTGTTTAGCTCCAAGTCGCTGATTGTTCTTCTTGAGTCTTCAAAGGCGTCTTTAATAGCGGTGATGACGACAATAACAATCAATGGGACTGCAGCCAACCCAGGACTTGCAACCCCAAAGATCTGGAAGGCACCGAGGATGATTAAGAACAAGAAATATATGTTTGCAATGTTTTGGAATTGATAGATGAGATTCTTTGGGATGAAGGAGAAGGGTGTGTATTTTGTTGTTCTGATTTCATTTTTGTCAAACTCTTTGATGGGACGTTTTGTCTTTTGGTTGATTGCAGATGAAGGGAGTTGCTGGTTGAAGTATATGGTTCTTGGTTCCAAGACTTGATCTTTTTCGAACCACCGTTCAACGGCGTCGAGGATATTGGCGGACATGTATATCTATAAGTGTATAATAATATGTAGCACCAGTTCAGTGTCCAAATATTGTTGCTGTTGATGGATTTGATTAACTGAAATTGCACAGCTTTGTTGGAATGTGGACTCTGGAGGGTATCTAAGCACAACGGTGGTATTCGCACTTGAACAGTAAGCAACAGGTGGATACCTCAGTGTGTGTCAGCAGTCTAGAAGTGTAGATGTAATCCAAAGAACAGATTAAATGTTTACAGTTGATATTAATATTTATTTCTTTCTGGTGATGGTGATGGAACAGCCCGGAGGAAGAATGAGGGTCCGCTTCCGTGCGGCTGTACTACTACTACTACTACTGCTAGTTATACTACTATATAATTAGATAACTATGTACTAATAGTATAGTACTGCTAGTAAATACTTATCCAATAGACTGTACTTCTATACTTCAATGAGTGTCACAGCTGAACTGCCAGAATATAACCACTGATTAACTATTACTACGCGCTTGTTGTTTTTTTATATGTCGAAAAATCATATTCAGAGAACAGAACAGAAAGAAACAAGATGAGTGTGAACTTCATGGAGAAAGAGAGTAAGTTTGGCATACCAATTCTTAGGGGACTCTCTAGGCCATATACTGCTTTATATAATTAACACAACCTTTTTTTCAGGACGTCAACAGAAGCCAAAGAAGCAAAGGCCAAAGAAAAGCTAGAGAGACTAATAACCCCTGAACAAGTATCCCAACAGAATACAAAAGATAACAAAGAATTGGGAATAAGGTGCGTGTTTTGGCATGCTCAATGGAAGTAAAAACTCATGCCGTTAGTGAATTCACGTCCGTTATCACTTTTTAATTAACACTTTTTTTAGTCCCCTTGAAGGAGTTGAAAACATTACCATTGAAATCTACTACGTACTAAGACTATACTTACAAGTTCAACTCAGTAGCTACATATAGTAATTTGAGAACAGATACTATACTCAGACAGCCTGATGGATTATAATACTCTGTATAGTAGATAGTAGATAGTGAATGGTGTATTAATAGATTAGATATTCTGTTTTGTAGTATGTAATAGTAATATTGAATTTTACAGTGCATGAAATAAACCACGATCCCATCACAGTTACAAGTTACAAGTTACAAGTTACAACAACACATGGCCAACGACGAACTAGTGGTCAGCACAGACCATCTCCACCCAGCAAACGTCATCTGCGAGCTGTGCAGCATCTTCTTCCAGAACGGATGGGTCGTTGGCACCGGTGGTGGTATTTCCATCAAGCAGGACGAGCTCGTCTACATCGCACCGTCCGGTGTGCAAAAGGAACGCATGAAGCCCACAGATCTGTTTGTGATTGACTATGCTGACGACAAGGTGCTGCGCAAGCCAGAGCTGTACAAGCCCTCCGCGTGCACTCCCCTGTTCAGAACCATCTATCACAAGTTTCCAAGGGCCAATGCCTGCATCCATACCCATTCGCAGAACGCAGTGATGGCTTCATTGCTGTGGGATAAGGAGTTCAAGATTGCCAACATGGAGCAGATCAAGGCGTTTCCAAAGCTGTATGAGGCTGGCAATTACGAGTTTTACGATGAATTTACAATCCCAATCATCGAGAACGAGCCATATGAACAAGAGTTGGAGAAGCCACTAACCAAGTTCCTCGACGAGCATCCACATACAATCGCTGTTATAGTGAGAAGACATGGTTTGTTCGTCTGGGGTGACAATATCTGGAAGGCAAAGATATACAATGAATCAATCGACTATTTATTAGAGTTGGCATTAAAGATGAAGCAATTTGGCATCCCACCAAACTGTGCTCTTGGTGAGGAAAAGAAGTATGTGGACCCAAAGATTTATAATTAATATATAGATATATGTGCAAGATGATACTTTATATGACTGTTCTTTTTGTAACCTCGAATGGATGGGCATGAACTTTAGTCCAATCAATCTGTGCATCCAATTCGTCATCAATCAGCCCGACACAAGCAACAGAGTCGCCTCGTATCACTATGGCACCCACTGGCTCTATGATACCATCCTCGCCCTCACATTGGGCCAATATTCTTTCGTAAGCGTCCGATAGCACTAGGTTCGTCATCGAATCATAACCAGACAGCACACCGACATAATACTGGCCTTCGCCCGTTATCACTGCCACTTTTTCTAGAAACAAGATTGTTGTTAGTATTACTGCTTTGTAATTGGCATGAATTAATACATACTCTCTAGAAACACTCTCAAGCTGCTCATTCTGCTGTCTCTCTTCTCTCTTCTCTTGTTCTGCTGATATTGGTTTTCTATGAAATTTTATAAAATTTTTAAAACTGGAAATTTAGGTCAAATTAGACAAAAGTCAACTTATATAGAAGTAGAAATAGAAAAGAAAGAATGGCTGGAGAGTTCCATTTCAGTCACACCAACGAGAGCTCGACGGTGCTGAGCAGCGTCAACAACGACGTTCACCCAATGGAGCTGGCTGTCCAGTCTATTCTGGGAGAACCCTTGGAATCACTCTCAAGGCACTTACAAGGGCTGCACGAGTCTCAAGTGGTTTTGATTGCAAGAATAAAGATCTTGGAGGAGAGTCAGTATATCATTTCTACTCAATTTATTCCATTGTTAATTCATATAATCAAATACTGGAACTGAACACTTGTACATAACATATTAACATTTTTTTTTTTTTTTTAAGAACTTGACAAGTTAAAGGATGGTCTTGTTGTTAATGTTGACGTCAAGCATGTTTACGAGAGAATGAACACACTAAAGAAAAAACTCTATACAATGCTACAAGTATTAAAGTCTGTCAATGACCGTGTTGTTCGTATGAATAGTTTTATGGAGACCAAATGTTTAACAAGTGGTATGGATAACCACCAGACTTGAACTGGAAGATTGAGATCAAGACACTAAACACAACCAAGATCAACAAGACAAAGAATAGAGTCACAAAGAAATGGATCTTGGAGTTTTTCAAAGCTGGAACTTTGACAACCAGGCAGATGGTGGCAAATGCCAAAGTACCATACACAATGGACATGATTTGAGTTTCGGCACCCAACTGTTGCTGCTGGCCTGCAACAAAGTACTGGACACCTTCAGCTGTTGCTCTCAAGTGTGGAACGCCTCTAATGGTGTTGAACATGTAACCAGTGTTGAACAGCAAGATGGATAGCACAACAAACCCGCCCCACAATGGCTTTGAAGTCAAAATGGCTAGGAACTGGGCAAAGTTCTTCTTTATAGCAACAACAATCAAAAACGTGAAAACAGCAGTGACGGTGATGTTTGCCCATGGCACTGGCTCATACAACACGATTTGCTTACCTGTAGCCTCAGCGATGAATTGCTGCATACCTGTTGCAAACTCACCTTGAGGAATTGGGAATGGCTCGTTCCCAGCAACAGCACCAGTCTTGTCCTCCGTAGGTCTGTAGAGCAACATCTTTGGCACGGTCTGCAGCTGGAACTTTTGGAAGATCTCAACATGGCCATCAGCAAAGTCGGCTCTGGCAAAGAACAAGTTGTCACCATTTGGGTGGTCATGTTGCCATGAGGCAGCCAACTTGTCAAAGTCTGGGTTCATCGCCATACAAGTTTGGCACCCAATCTGCGCGTTTGTAGCAGTGAGCAGCAGCACGATGTACGAGTCCCTGGGCCCCCCAAGAACACGCTCATAGTTGGATTTCGTCAACTTGATGATTGGGCTTCCCTTCGCAGCCTTGAGCAGCTGGTTGTTGGTGAGGCAGTGGGCGATTGAGGCCAGGAAAAGCAGCAGAACAGCACTAAACTTCATCGTGTATCGTAATCTCAGGACGTATCCCAGTCTCTCTCTCAAGCACTCGTTGGTCTGTGCCTCTGGTGGGTTTTGGTCAAAGTTGTCGTGTCAAGTTGGGATTCTGTTTTTTAAAAAAAAACCACCAAAACATCTCACCAAAAACAGGAAGAAGAAGAAGAAGAAGAAGAAGAAGAAGAAGAAAATGCCAATCAAGTCGCTGGAACCGCTGCTATTCGAGAGAGGCCTCGCTGGCACGTACCCACTCGAGATCCTCAGAAACTGTCGCCTCGGGATCGACGTGAACCACTACATCTCACGCCTCGTGAGCTACAAGAGGGAGCTCCTGCTCGACGCTGTTGGCGGCTTCCCAAAGACCCTCAAGCACTACATGGACTCTGACCTCCACATCTTCAGGGAGTACAGCATCACTCCGGTGTTTGTCTTCCATGGCTGCGACATCAACGACGTGTACCGCTTGAACAACTCGAGAGACTTGTCTGCTGCGCAGAGAACAAGAAACAGGGCATGGGCCAGTTTCCAAACACAGTTGAACCAGGCACAGCAAAGCAAACCACCACATGCCGCGTTCAGTGTCCCAATTGCTTCCCATGAGCTCTTTAGAGACGCGTCCACCCCATTGGACACTTCTGCTATCATGGGGGACTTGATTGACTACTTTATCACCCATGGGCTGGAATACATCGTTGCTCCATGTGTCTCATGGATCCAGTTGTCCTACTTGTACGATGCTGGGTTGATCAATGCAGTCTATGGCCCAACTGAAACGTTGTTGTTGCCAAACATTGACAAGTTTATTCTTGGAATGGAGTTTCAACAAGCCGAGTTTAGATTTGTTGATAAACGCAAAGTGTTGAACGAGTTTAGAATCTCACATCCGCAATTTTTGGACATTGCCATATCTGTTGGATGCGAATTACAACCTGCTACTTTGCCAATCTATTCCAATGCTTACCCATCCAAAAACTTGTTTGAAATGGGGTTGGATATGGTTTACTCCGGGTTCAACATTTATGGTACTTTGGCTTCAACAAGAAACGATGAAGCTATTTCAAGATTCCAAAAGGGTGTGCTATCTCTTCAATTCATGCCTGTCTTGAAATCCAATGGTCGTGTTGAAGTTTTAAATTATGAACCAGAAGCTGAACATCAAACTCCGCCACCAACTGATGTTTATGAAATCATTGGTGGTAGACTACCACATGAATACTACTTCTATGAATCTATTGGATTAATTTCTCCAAAGATCTTGGAAACTCTTTTATATGGTGAATATTTCGAAAAGGCACCATTAGATGGTGGTGGTAATGTCCAATACAAGAAACTAGCAAATGCCACTGTTGATGCTTTTAAAAACAAGGAAATCAACTTATTGACCACAAATGCTGCTAGATATTACCAAGGTAAAAAGATCAACTATATTAAATGGTTTCCTAGTGATCCAATTGAGTTGGAAAACAGAACATTCCCTCCAATCTTCCAGACTATCAATCACTTGATTGTTAGAAACAAGGAAGAGGAACACTTTGATTTATCCAAGTTTTTGAACACTTTGGCTGATTTAACTTTATCAGCAGAAAAAATACCTGCAAATTCTGAAGAATCTGTAAAGCTAAGCTCCAACTATGAAATCATTGCTACATCTTTATTCAGAACATTATATTTGCTAAACTTGTTTGATGTCAAGGACTTGAAGATTGTTCCAAATAAATACACTCCATTGATTGAACAAGTGGCCAAGTTCCCAAAGCAATGGCAACAACAGGCTTTATACCTAGCCATTCTACTCAGACTGAATTCATTCCAATTGACTGAAGAATTCTCAAACTCTACACCATCTCCAATCACTCCATACCAAACAAAACTACCAAACAAAGAACGTGCCATTACTACTCTAGTTTCAAGACTTGGTTCACTACTATATGTCGAGCAGAAAAACTCCAACTATCAAGGACCAATTTCTCAACCATTACTTTCCTTCAGATCATCTATTTCTTTGGTCAGAACTAATCTCCAAGAATTACTTGAATGTATCCTCGTCAACTCCTTGTCCAACAATGAAGCTGCCAAATTGGAAAGAAGCAATGCCCAATGGAGATCATTAGTTTTGGACGTGCCATTCAGAACAACCGTTCCAAGCACAGTTGGTGGTGTTGTCCTTGAAAAATTGTTTGAGAATTACTTTGCAAGTGGCGACAACAAGGATGCAAAGAGATCAAAGGCTTTCATCTTTGATTATTTCCAAGCTCCAAATGGTACTATTGTGGACGTTATGGCTGAATTCAGCAGAGCTTTTGAATTCATCAAGCTTGTGAGTGATTTGGTTACTGTTGCACACAAGAGTGAAATCGTTACATCCAATGTCAAAACCGTCTTTGACCAGGCAATTGCATTGATTAAGGAGTTTGAATAGTTTTTTTTTCTTAATCATGTGTATTTACAATCTGATAAATGGATACTTAGAATGTTGTTATAATAGCAATTGTAGATGTATATATATGAAAGAATACTTATGACAACCAAATTAAATGATCATATACACAATATTTCCAAACACTCAGGTTGAAAACATATTCAACAATTGCTCTGATGAAATAGTATTCATATTCAACTTTTTATCACCGCCAACGACATCGTTAGCCACTTTTTTCTTCTTTTCTTGCAACATAACAATCTTAGCCTCAACTGTGTTTTTAACAAAAAGTTTATAAACATCCACAGGCCTGGTTTGGCCAATTCTATACACTCTATCAATGGCTTGTTCTTCTGTTTGTGGATTCCACCAAGGATCATAGATAATGACTTGTGATGCACATGTCAAGTTTAGACCCAAGGAACCAGCTTTTAAAGAACACAAAAAGATTGTAGACTCAGGATCTGATTGAAACTGTTTAATGGCTGCGCTCTTGGCAATAGTTGTCATTTGTCCGTTATAAAAGACATATTTGTAACCATGGTTTCGAAGAATCAAGGAAATCAAATCCAGCATGCTAGTGAAGAAGGAAAAAATGATTGTTTTCCTCTTTGGGTCTTGTTTTAAAATCTTGAATATTTCCAGCACTTTGACAGCTTCCAAACCATCAGCATTGTCAGCTTTAAGTTGACAACTATCGCAGAGCTTTGAGTCTTTCATTGCGGGATTCTCTTGACAGACTTCGCATTTACTGTTGTTCACCGACAATGCATTCATAGTATCAGTCAAGGAATCAAGATCATCATCATCATTACCATCACCAGCAGAAGTATTTGAATCCTTATTGTCAATAAATTTATCTTGACTTTCTTTGGATTCCTCTAAATATTTCAATTCTTCCCTAGTAAGGCTGACCCGTAGCCTGTAATGGCAACAAAATTGTCTTAGCCTCAATAACAACACCATTGCAAACATGTACATACTCTGTTCTCCATGTTCCGCAATCTTCTTTCTAGAGTTTTCCAATAATTCATCATATTTGCTTCTTTCAGAGGGAGAGAACTCAAGTTCAATGGTGTGCATTGTCTTTGGTGGAAGTTTCATTGCAGTTGATTTCAAAATGGCCTTTGTTCTTCTCAACATAACAACATCTAAAACTTGACGAATATTTTTCATAGCTTCACGGTATGAAATGACCATTGTAGAAGAAACTAAAGTGTAAAACGTTTGAGGCTTGGATAGTTTCGAAGTTTGCAAAAACACCAATAAACTTAATAAATCTTCAACAGAGTTTTGAACTGGAGTACCAGTCAAACATACACGATGCGTAGCTTTTAGCATACAAGTAGCAACAGCAGCTTTTGTATGTCTGTTTTTAATGACATGAGCTTCATCCAATACAATACGATGCCACTCTCTTGCAAGCAATGGGGAATTCTTCTTTTTCTCTGGGTCAACTTCGGAACGGTTTGTTTCATAAGAGGTGATCACAACATCATAATTCTCGAGTTGTTTTGGGTGTGCTGGTCTTGATTTCCCCAAGAACTGAAGGACTTTTAGATTTGGAGCAAATTTAGATATTTCACTTTCCCACTGTGATGCCAAACTTACTGGACAAATAACAAGGGTGCCCTTGTACTTTTTGTTTTCTTTATCTTCAGCAGAGGCTTTGTATGGATTCTTACAAATCAATGCAATTGTTTGAACAGTTTTACCTAGCCCCATATCATCACATAGTAACGCACCTTTACCAATCTCTTCTTGATCTTGTTCTCTTGATAATAAGAAACGCAACCCTTCAACTTGATGATTCATGAGTTTAACAGATAATCCATCAACTTTACGATCCTCATCAGTGATTTCCTTAAGATGTTCAATAGTCTTTTCATCATCGCTTGTGTCATTCATCAAGTTGTTGATAACGTCCTTTTCGGACTTGAATTCCTTAGCACGTTTAATGAAATCCTTACCTTCTCTTTGCACAGTACCATCGTTCAAAGCAGAATGTGGATCCACAAATGGGGAGTCTGTACCAGCATACTTTTCAAATGCACGGTTATTTGAACGCTGCATGGATTTATTCAAAAGTTCTTTGTTATTCTTGCCCCATCTTGGATCATCAACAGGCATTGGTTCATTAAAGAATTTACCATTAAAGGCAGCAGCAGCCTTTGTCTTTGGAGTCAGAACACCTGTTCTTTCATAGGATGATTTATTTCTGTTTGGTTGTAGAGACTGAAGCCTTTTCACAAAGATCGGTGATGAATTCTGAGATGCTGCCTTCTTTTGTTGTTGTTTTGAGCTTTGATCTGAGGAGGATGGACTTGAAATCTTGGTCTTTGAAAGACTGTTTGTCAACTTATCCATATCAGACATGGTGGAAATGACAGTGATAACTCTGCTCAATGGTTTGTGACAAGTATACAGTCAATATCTACACCTTTCTACACTTTCTCTGATGTTTCGCGTTTCAGTTTTGTTTATACAGCTCTGGAGCTCATCGTTTAGATACGGTGGTGTTTGGGTGTAAAGGGATAGACAATTTTATAAGACGCGTTCGCGGAGAGGCTGTCTGTCGGTACAGCCACATCCACCCACAGTAGTCTGATAGCAGAGGACTGGAACTTGGATATTGGAAAAGAGATGACTTAGAGGGTAAATATATCAGTGTAGATATTCTGATAAACAGATGGATTGGAAATATCAGTACACTACCAAAGCCATTGTCATACTGTTTGTTGACACTTTGTTCCATAAAAGGGACCAGAGATGACGCGTTTTTACCGCTTTGAGTAACCATTTGATCTGAAGACAAAGAACGTCATAACAACATGGATGTGAACCCTGTGATTTCAGTTCAAAGTGGTGGCTAACAAGTGGTGCATCGCAGTGTTATTTCAATCTATTATATAACTGATCAACATTGGGATTTCCTTCTTATACACACCTTTTAAAACAGCTTCAGTTTTCTGCCCAGACTTTTTCCCTTCAGAATAACCGTCTCCGCGTAGCTGTCTGCCTAGCCTTTGGGCTCGGGGCTGTGCTGCAGCTGGATTTGTTTCAAGATTATGGCACTTCACTAATTTTTTAGTTTTTGTGGGAGACAAAGCTCTCAACAGCCAACGAGCAATAGAAGATATTAGACACCATCAAACACCATGTCAGAGAGACGGAGAGGATACTCGCTGAGGTCGCAGCTCTTTCCACAGTCACTGGCTGATGAAACAGACACCACTGGCCCTTCAAGTGCCCAGAGCTCTAACCCGTTCTTGACTGCTACAACAAACAATATCGCCAGTAGCGCTAATCAGGGTTCCATATCCAACAACATCAACAGCATCCAGCTCGAACCAGTGCCTGATGCATACAGCGGCCAGAACCCACATCCCTATAAACAGCATCACCATCAGCAGCAGCTCAGCAACCAGCACATCTCTTCAGATTTTGACCATGAGAGTCAGATGTCCATCCAAAAATTTCCGAGTGATATCTCTAGTGATTTGGAACACGATGAAGAAGGACAACAACAAAGTCAAGAGCAAGGCACCAACTCTGATCCATCGCTGGATAGCACCCAACCCAAGAAAAATTTGCACAACCCACTGGTCAAATCATATGCTGGTAAACGAGGTCGAGTACTCAAAGCACTTGTTGATTTCAAGAACTTGGTTACAAATACTCGTCCTTACAGAAAGTCGGAGAATGGTAGAAGAATACCTTGCACCTTGAATTACAACTACGACACTACAGAGTTCCCAATATTAATCCCAAATACCAAGAATAAGAAATTAGGATCAAGAGAGCGCCCATTGCTGGTTGATGAGCGTTATGAGAAACCCTACATCAACAATGTGATCACATCTGCAAGATACACCCCATACTCATTTGTACCGAGACAATTGTACGCTCAATTCTCCAAAGTGGCCAACATTTATTTCTTGACAGTGGCTATTTTGCAAATGATTCCTTCCTGGTCCACAACTGGTACTTATACAACCATTATCCCATTGCTGATTTTCATCACAATCTCCATTCTTAGAGAAGGGTATGATGATTATAGAAGACAAGTTCAAGATAGAAAAGAAAACAATAGATTCTCCAAAATTGTGTTGAATAGGGACATTGATACTCCAGTTTATTCTGATGCCAAAAAGGAGAAAAAATCATTGTATTCTCTATCAATATCAAGATTTGCTAGTCAAACTTCCGTTACAAGACTAAATCCTGAACAAGATGATGAGCCCAACAATGATGGTATAGAGTTTGATGAGTTAAATGATGAATATAATGACACTTTAATGAGTCAACCAAATACATTCACAAAAGAAAACTATTTGAAAAAATTAGGCATGAAAGTTTCCAAGATAAAGTGGAAAGATATAAGAGTTGGTGATATTATTAAGATTGAACAAGATGAAGCTGTTCCTGCTGATATTATTTTATTAACTTCAGATGGTGCAAATGAAAATGAAGTCTTTGTTGAAACTATGGACTTGGATGGTGAAACAAATTTAAAATCAAGAATCCCTCATAGAAAAGTATCTGAAAGAATCAATAATGCTATTGGGTTGAAGAATTTCACTTCAAGTGTTACTTGCGAAGATCCAAACATTGATCTTTACAATTTTGAAGGTAATATTAAAATAGATAAAGAAACTTAC
Organism: Liangdongia berthetii; assembly: GCA_030564525.1. Lineage (NCBI taxonomy): Eukaryota > Fungi > Ascomycota > Saccharomycetes > Phaffomycetales > Wickerhamomycetaceae > Liangdongia > Liangdongia berthetii. The sequence continues at coordinate 51,328 of JAJLVX010000006.1, read as the reverse complement.
CCATTGGGTCCAGAGAATATCATTTATAGAGGCTCAATCATTAGAAACACAAAAAACTTGCTTGGGTTGGTTATATTTTCCGGTGAAGAAACTAAAATAAGAATGAATGCAATCAAAAATCCAAGAACTAAAGCGCCAAAGTTGCAAAGATATATCAACATGATTGTTGGATTCATGGTTTTTGTTGTTCTATGTCTATCATTATTCTCATTCATGGGCCAACGTCTATTTTTGAATAGATCAAGAGACACATATTGGTATTTGTATGGAGAAGAAGCCGGAACAGCAGCTACTGTCATGTCTTTTATCATCATGTACAATACATTGATTCCTCTATCTTTATATGTCACTACAGAAATTATCAAAGTTGTTCAATGCTTGTTTATGCATTGGGATATTGATATGTACCATGCTCCTTCAGACACACCATGTGAAGCAAGAACAGCAACTATCTTAGAAGAATTGGGTCAAGTTAGTTATATTTTCAGTGACAAGACTGGTACTTTGACTGATAATTTGATGATTTTCAGAAAATTCTCTGTTGCTGGTAGTGCATGGAGTCATGAATTGGATGATGTTGATAACGATGATAATGATGATAACGAATCAGGCAACAATGAGCCCATCAATAATGGTAATGAAGATATAGTTATTTATGATGACAATGATGATGAAGTAAGAAGAGAGGCTCCAAGACACTCTGTTGATATTAGAAGAAGCAATACTGTCTATTCTGGAAGACCTTCTTTGGCTGCTTCCGTTAACTCTAAAATGAAAACCCAGAACCAACCGCAATCGAATGGACAAGCTTTAATTGAACCACATTCAGATAGTAAAACCACTGCTGATTTACTAAAACATATCCAATTATATCCAAACACAATATTTTCTAAAAAGGCCAAGTTTTTCATTTTATCTTTAGCATTATGTCATACATGTCTACCAAAAACCATCTCTGAAGCAAATGAAGAAATTGAATATCAGGCTGCATCTCCAGATGAACTCGCACTAGTTGTTGCCGCTAGAGATATGGGATTTGTTGTTTACAATAAGAGTCACAAAAATTTGACCATCAGAACATATCCAAATGGGTTTGATGAAGAGCCAGTTGATGAGGTTTATGAAGTTTTAGATGTTGTTGAATTCACATCTGCAAGAAAAAGAATGTCCATTGTGATTAGATTTCCTGATAACAGGGTGTGTTTGCTTTGTAAAGGTGCTGATAACATTATCCTTGAAAGATTGAGAGATTCAAAGTTGGCCGAGTCTAAGAAGAGTGAAGTACATAGAAGTACAACCATTAGAAAACAACACGAAGCTGATTTGGTCTTGCAACAACGTCGTTCAATCGATGGTAATCCTACAAGAAAGAGCTTGAATTTACCAAGACCATCAATGAGAGTTGCATCTGGTGCACAAGAAGATAACGTGCACAGCATTGATGAATTTTTGCAAAACGTTAAGAAGGATGCAGATGAGTTGGATGATGTTAGATTGGAATCCAAAAAGTCTTTACATCGTCAGCAGAGTAAGAGATATCATATAAAGCCAAACTCAGCTGCTGCATTTGATAATGACAAATTAGTTATGAATGACGAATACATTTTAGAGAGAACTTTGGAACACATTGATGATTTCTCCTCAGAAGGTTTGAGAACTTTGCTTTATGGGTACAGATGGCTTGATAAAGATGAATATGAAGAGTGGTCTTTGGAATATGCCAGTGCAAAGACTTCTTTAGTCAATCGTTCCAAGTTAATTGAAGAAGTTGGTTGTAAGCTAGAAAATAACTTGGAATTAGCTGGTGCCACTGCTATTGAAGATAAATTACAAGATGGTGTTGCATTGACTATTGAAAAGTTGAGAAGAGCTGGTATCAAGCTTTGGATGTTGACAGGTGATAAGAGAGAAACAGCCATCAATATTGGTTATTCTTGTAAGCTAATCAAGGATTATTCCACTGTTGTTATTTTGGATTCTTCTGATGAAGATTTAACAGCTAAGATGACTGCTGCTGATTTGGAAATCAAAGCGGGTCACGTTGCACACTGTGTTGTTGTTATTGATGGTAGTACTCTGAGTGAGTTTGAGAATGATTCATCAATGTTGTCCATCTTTATTGAACTATGTACAAAGACAGATTCAGTTATTGTTTGCAGAGCAAGTCCATCTCAGAAGGCGTTGATGGTGACCAACATCAGAAACCTGAACAAGAATAAGGTTACACTAGCGATTGGTGATGGTGCTAATGATATTGCCATGATTCAAAGTGCTGATATTGGAGTTGGTATCACTGGTAAAGAAGGTTTACAAGCTGCAAGATCATCAGACTATTCCATTGCTCAGTTCAGATTCTTACAGAAATTGCTATTAGTCCATGGTCGTTACAACTATGTCAGAACGTGTAAGTTTGTTTTGTCCACTTTCTACAAAGAACTCTTCTTTTACTTGACCCAAGTGATGTACCAAAGAAATGTGATGTTTACTGGTACATCGTTATATGAGCCTTGGTCTTTGTCCATGTTCAACACTTTATTCACGTCACTGCCTGTGTTGTGTATTGGTATGTTTGAAAAGGACTTGAAACCGGCTACACTATTAGCAGTTCCAGAACTATATGATATTGGACGTCTGAACCAAGCTTTTAACTTGCCTATTTTTGTTTCCTGGATGCTTGTTGCCACTACTGAAGCTTTATTAATCACATTCACAAGTTGGTACATTTGGGGGTTCACTTCTCTAAGAGATAATACTATTTATCCAAATGGTGTATTGACGTTCACAGCAATCATTTGTACCATTAACATTAAAGTCCAGTTTTTGGAAATGCACAATAGAACTTATTTGAATGTTGTTTCTTTCTGCTTAAGTTGTGGTGGTTGGTTTGTGTGGTGTTGTTTGTTGCCAGGGATTTACAAAGAAGAGACCAGTAAGATTTACGATGTTTTGGTTGGGTTGTATCAGAGATTTGGTAGAGATGCGACTTGGTGGGCCAGTTTGTTGATTTTGGTTACAATGCCGATTGTATACGACTTAATATCGCAAGTGTTTAGAAACTGGTTTGCTCCAACTGATGCTGACGCCTTTAGAGTACTAGAAAAGAATCCTACGGTGCGTAAGAAGATTGAATACGAAGCTTATGACCAGATGAAACAAGGTTGGAGTTGGGATAAAGACAAATCGACCATATCTAAAATTGCCAAAAAGGCTGCCAAGCACGTTGGTGTTGATGAAGCTACTATTGAAAATTTACCTGGTCGGAGAAGAAAGAACACTGTAACCTTGGACACTGAACTGCCACCTGGGTCAGCAGCTGAAACAACTAGAAACACGTCTTATTTGAGCAACGACGGTGAGTTTGAGACCGAAGTGTTGCCTAGTGGGAAGCTCATTAAGAGACGGATCAAGGATGGGAAGATACAAAAATTGGGTAAAAAGTTGAGATTTGCTAAACAAGAGGAATACCTGGGAACACACGAAGAAGACGAGGACATTGATGAAATGATCAACCGTCGTCTAAATGATTTGGAATAGAGGCTCAGCACAAACCACAACCTTTGCTTCATACATAGAGAACACAATACAATTACAAACCGCAGCACACGTTAGTTCTGCTTCCAGGTTATATTTCTTTGTAAGCACTTATGTAATCCACGTTGTGTCTCTTTTTTGGAAAAGTAAACAGAAGCAAAAAAAAAATTCAACTTCAAAAGAAAACCTGGGTTGACTTGGGTCAAAACTCAACGAAGACGTCCCTCTTCCCACTACGGCGGCTGGAGAAGAACTATATCATAGAGCATTACACAGCATTTACACTAGACACTTTTTCAGGTGATTACAAGACAGCATGGACGAGTTTAACTACCAAGATGAGCATCTTTTATACGATGACAACACTTTTGACCAGAACTACCTGGGTTATGATGGGAGACAAGATCTCATTGGAAATGCATTGAACACACCAGCGATGTACTCTCAGGGCACAGTACCAGCATCGATATCAACTACACCCTCATCTAATCAATCACAATCAGCAGAAAGCTCATCCAAGAGAACAAGAGCATCCGGTGAAGTTTTAGCATTATTGGTTAGTGAGTTTAATAAGAATGCCAACCCAAGCCCAGCAGTTAGAAAAAGAATCAGCGAGCAAACCGGCATGCCTGAAAGAAGTGTGAGGATCTGGTTCCAAAATAGAAGAGCAAAGTCGAGAAAACTAGAGAAACAACATGCAAATGGAGGAGGGAAAGAAGACGGATATTACAACATAGTGAATAATGGCATTCCAGCATCCGCAAGATATGACAACATACCTTTGACTTTTAACAACAACTATTATTTCATTGACGGTAAGAGCTTGAGTGTTGGTAGCTGGAAAAGATTAAAAAGTGGTAACTTGTCCCAGGAGAACATTTTTAGTGTGAAGAATTTGTCAAATTTGTCACCTTTTGCTATTAATGATATCATGACAAACTCTACAGATTTGATGGTTGTTGTCTCCAGAAAGAATTTTGAAATTAACTATTTCTTCTCTGCTATTGCTGGTACTTCAAAGACTTTATTTAGAATCTTTTTCCCAATCTCTTCTGTCGGGAATTGTTCGTTAAGTATTTCTACTGAAGAAGAGGAAGAAGTAAAAAACTCAAGCCAGAAAGCTTGTGAATTGAAGCTGTTGTTGAATAAACCTCCTCAGTTTTCTGTCTTTTTACCACATTTAACTGATACCAATCAATGGTCCATTTGCGAGGATTTCAGTGAAGGACACCAAGTTAATGATGCTTTTATTGGTGGCTCTGGTCTCCCACATGTGCTGGTCGGTTTAGAACACTCTTTAAAATTCATGAACTCCTTCATTCTGGACTACAACAGTGCAAATGTTCCACAACATGAATTCCAACTCCCACCATTATCTCAGCAACAACAATTACAACAACAACAGCAACAACAGCAGCAGCAAGAAACTCAACAACCTCAGCAGCCGGTCCATATCCCACATGATCCCCAGGCTGTGTTCGGAGAAACATCAATAATAGCACAACATTCTCCAGCACCTTTTGAATTCAACACAGATAACTCTACAATACTGCAACAGTTCGTTGCTACTGACGATGCCACTGCTGATTTGTTTAACACAGCACCGGCCCATCTGGCTCATCCACAAGATAACTTTGAAAACTTTTTGAATCAGGATGTCCAGTCTCCTGGGCACTGAAATAGTGATACAGTTGATTCCCGCTCCTGTGTTCCTTATAATTCAAGAACGTTAATGTTTCTTGCTTACGACTGATGTTTAATTTTTTGCTTCCTGTTTCTGTGTGTTTCCATCTTGATAACTGTACATTTAATATTTTATAAAATTTCCTAGCATGGTATAATAATACAACTAATTGTTTCTCATTCATATACGTAATCAAATCTCAAGTGAGCATCTTATATTTACTGCAACAATTACTGCATTTTCCTCTTTTCTCAGCTTATTATACATGTCTCATAATTACTTCATACTAGTCCATAGTCTACAGAATGAGTCGCCATAATATGAATATATAAATAATAATAAAACTGTATCATTAAATACGAGCTCTCATGTAACTGATCCTTGGTTTCGTTTAATTAGACTCTTCAGGAGTGTCTTCCCTTGCATGATTTCTTTGTTCGTAACTGACATGGTCTTCCTCGTGTTCATGAGATTCATAACCAGCATCATCTTCAGCAAAAGTGTCCTCCAACGAAGAGCCTATGAACTGGTTACCCAAAGTATTGTTTCTTAGCAACACAACATTGTCATATTCCTCCTCATCTTCTGTGTTGTCTTCTTTATAAATTGGTGGTTCTTGTGGTAGATTGTCCAAAGTGATTTGATCGTTCATCAAACTTATTTTGGAACTTGTGGAAGATTGATATCCAGCTGTTTCATAAAAGTCTGGTGGATGCAAAAGATCTTCATCATCTTCATTGCTGCTTTCCAACAACAAATCATTCTCAACATAGTTATAATCCGGCAATGGTGGTCTTGTACCCTCCTTAGAAGCATACCCCCATTTTTTGATATTGGCTTCAATAAACACATACCCACCTTGACCCAAGTTCACATGGACAGAGCATGGATTATTTGAGCCAATAATTGGATAAATGTTGTTCATCTTCATACCTTTAATATGGCCGCCAATAGACTTCTCACTCAATTTCTTACCGTTTCTGGTGAAGAATATAGTACCAGAACGGCATCTATAACCAATACCAACAACATCACCTTGTTGCAAGGCTGGAAATACTGTGCTCTCTAAATCAGTTAACTTAAATGAATTGCTGTATCTTCTGGACCCATTAGAATCATAAGAAATAGAATATAAATGTCTGCCTGGCAATCTGAAATATGGGTATGGTTTTGTTGCTAACCCTATGGAAACTATTGTATCTTCTGGAGAATCAAGGTTGAATAACTTTGCTTCAAAGTAGTAAACATCATTGATTTTTGGTATTGGTAAATTTGTTTGGATGGAACATTGATAATCGTAACTCATAAAATTTAACTCAGTCTTGCTGTTGATATAGATAGCGTCATTTGGTAAATTTGGATCAGAAATAAACTCCCAAGCTTCTATTCCTTTTTCTTGGATCATTAAATGTGTGGATAACGGTAGTTCATCATTTACCGGTGGGTATTGTTTAATGTATTCTTGCCCTGTTCTGTACAAATGCTGTTCATTCAAAGATAACTCGCTTAGTCTCTCTTCGATCTCAAACTCGTCGTCTAAAGCACCTGGTATGCTGTTATCTAACTCAACCTTTCTACTCTTATTCACCAAATATCTAATAAATCCAACGGTAGCCAAACTCAGCACGCCCAAGAATATCAGCGACCCAATAACTGCCACAATAATAACCAGAAGCAGAGCAGAACTCTGCTCTAGGTCATCTTCATCCCCGCCATCTCCTATAGGGAGACCAAAAGAAACCTGTGGTGATGCTGTGATGATAACTGCTAATGTAAAATGCAAATAAGACATATTTAATTGATAACAACTTATAAAATGAAGATTCTGTTATATTTTAGGTTGGGATGCTTGTCAATCTATTGTACTAGTGTTTTCAACTGTACACAAAATGTATTAATGGGGGTGGCGTCACTATATTGTGAGCCCTGTGTTGATGAATCTGGTGTATATTTTTGTATTCTTGTAACTGAATGAACTTCGTTTCAAGACACCCTTAAAAAAAGTTAGTAACAAATTCAACTATGGAAACTCTCCACAGGAATATCCATATACTGCAGCACCCACAAGTTGCAAATCAATAGAGAGCACTGGTTACTGCTTTCTTTGTATTCGACTATCTGAAACACTTCTGGACGTTTGTTTCAAATCATTGTTCAGGAATTTTGCACAGTCCCTTTTTAAGCCTCCTATCTAACAAAATCTGTGATTACATAAGTTCTTACAAATATGTATAATATCAATATATGTAGTTAAAATTTAAAAATAAATATAGATTAATTTTCAATATCAATCTCATGCTTAATGGTATATATATGCTCTATTCTTAAATACCCATTTCTTGGGATATATTGTCTGCAAGCAATGATTTGCTTCTAATTCTTGATGACAGCTGGGACGTTTTCACGCTGCTTTTCAAAGCACCATTTTCTCTCCTAAACTCTTTAGGGATTGAAGAATTTAGTGTATAAAACGATGTGGCATCTTTTGGTAAATCGTAGAACCAACCTCTTGAATCTAAAACTTTCATAAATGCATCAATGGTTTTCAAGTTTTGTAATGTTCTCTTACTTCCAACAATAATCAACTTGGATCTGGCTCTGGTGATTGCGACGTTGACTCTTCTCCATTCCTTTAACAAACTACCGGGATCATTTCTGTCATTGGATCTAACAAGTGAAATTATAACACAATCTTTATCACGGCCTTGAAATCTATCAGCAGTAAGCATCTCGATGCCTCTGTTATCATTGAACTTTTTCAGAAACAAACGCAATTGTGCTCGGTAGAATGACATGATACCTATACTCTCTTCTGCAACACCACAATAGAGCATGGCTTGAACAATTTGATAAATAATCTCTGATTCTTTAGGATTATCAATGTGTTCTTTCTGTGCAATCTCATTGCACCCTCCAACTAAATCATGATTCAAAAACAAAACTTTGCGATCTTTACTCAATGCTGTCTTGATCCAATCTTGATTCTCATTCATCTCTTTTGTATATAGATCTGATAATCGTTCTATATGGGGAACAATTAACTCTTGGTCTGCAACTTTATCAGATCCACATTTTAACCGACCTTCATAAATCAAAGTGTTCGAAAGCAACATCACATCACTGCACATTCTGTACTGGTGCGTCAACTCAACAACACTTTCAGGATGATTATCACTCAAGATCTTGAACAAACTTTTTGATAACCCTTTTCTTGCAGCTGGATTCTTAACCAATGGTGGTAATTGATAATGATCACCAACTAAAACAAACTTGTCACAAAATGCCAAAGGACCAATACAAATGGGCATGGCAACTTGGGAGGATTCATCAACAATACAATAATCAAATGTTCTTTTATTGAAAACCCAATCAGAAATACCGAGGCAAGTGGTCGCGACAATTGGTGGATCAAGATAAACTTCATTCAAATCTTTTTTGGTTTTAATTTCCTTTTTGTATGGAGAGAAATGTTGGACTTCAGGGTGAATTTTGTTTAAAGCACCTAATCTCAGGATCCCTATATTATCCTCTTTCATTTTGATCAAAATGTTATCAACAGCAGAATGTGTATAGGAAGTTAACAAAACACTCTTGCCATTTTTAACCAAGAATCTCAGAAGCTGGGCAATAACAGTAGTTTTACCAGTACCAGGCATACCAAGAATTAAACTATAATCATCTGCACTCAAAACTTTTTCGAACGCCTTCAACTGATCACTGTTAAAACTATGGTTTTCAGGAAACGTATGTGGTAATGGTTTGACTCTGAACCTTGGCGCAACATTATCGACAATCAGCTCTCTTCTTAATCCATCACCTCCTTTCAAAAACAAATTCAATAAATTATAGCGTGCCAGTTTCATGCCATGAAAAGCCTCATCTTTGTCAATTCTATATGTGACAGTATCGTTGATATGTTGTTCTTGTTGCATTGGTCTCAATACTGATTGATATCTCTGATTATCTTGGTAATTGAACCCATCCAACTTAATGTTATGGTTCTTTAGTCTTCTTGTAGTGGAAATAATAACTTCATTGGCACGAATCTTTAATACAAATCCGGAACACAGTGCATAATGACCTATTTCATCACTAATAATGATTCTGTCATATTCTGTGAAACGAGTTGTTGTTATTGAATCAGCCTTGGAAGTTGCTCTTGTAAATGTGTAATGGTAACTACCATTTTCTTCCTGTTTATCATCATCACTATCTTTTTCTTTCAAAAGCATATGACTGAGGCAAGTACCAGATGTCTTTTCTCTTGTTTCACTATCAATCAAAAACAAATCATGCTTCATCATGTTTATCAAGCTCTCTTCTTTGGTAATTAGATCATCCCAATAATTAAAGAATTCAACGTATTTTTGGTTATCCAAATGATTTGTTAATAACTCATATTCACCTTCTTTTAATCCACTATCGTCAGCTGTGCCCCCTTCAACAAGTTTATTCAAGGTCATGCATTCTTCAAGAGCAAAACAAGAATCACAAGTTGATTGTTGAGCTAATGGAGGTAATCCTCTAGACCCTTCTTTCAAAAATCCAGATAATTTATTTCTTAACAACACCAAAGATTTCAAGTCTTGTTGACTAATTTCATATTTGGTTGTTTCCTTCAACTTTGTATAAACCAACATGTAAAACTCAACATCAAGATCATAACGATCCTTCAATAACAATGTGTACAAAGATGCTTGAGCGGTATGAGAAATCTGTGCTCTTTTACCCGATTTCAACTCTAATGGTGTTATGTATTTCCCATCTTTCCCATCTTTTTTCAAATGAGCTTCAATGGTCACATCGATCAACCCTCTTAAACCAAACATTGGTGACCAAATGTTTTCTTCAATATCCAATACATTACTTGCACTGAATAATGTTTTTTCTCTTTTTCCTGAAATCCTTATTGAACCTTTGGAGGAAGGATGATCATTTAAATATGTATTGAACCATTCTTGAATGTATGGAATATGTTCCAAAACTTCATTCTTTACAGAGTGTTTGGTTTCATCAATTATTAAAATTGTCAAATGGTTCAGATCAACTTGCTCATCCAATTCCTTAGTTAAAAATTCAGTTGATGCATTATTTTCTCTTAAGGAAGCTTGAAATAACCCATGAACAATTTCACCGACAACTAGAGCAATATTGGATTCGCCTCTGAAATCAAGTCTAGTCTTTAGAACAGGTCTTCTCAGACAATTTACAGTATCACCAACCAATGTTGCAGAAAGTAACAAGTCAGGATTCCAAATCAACAAATTATCAGAATGTGAATCAACGAGTTTGTAATCCTTACCAACAATGTGTATCACATCTTTTGGTTGGATATCCAAGGCACACCACAAATCTCTAAGCACCACTTTTCTTTCAACTTCATCTCCATCTTTAACAATCAAGATTTTTTGTTCTCTTTTTCTGCCATTCACTGGATAAAATGTTTGTAAAATATTATGAACTTGAAACCTATGGACGTCAGGTCTTTTAAATGCACATCTAGCTCTATTTTGTTCCTTTGTTTTGAAAGCAACTTCATCTAGTTGATCAGTTTCATCAATATCTTTTTTAAATGCAATGGAACCTTCTCTATCAGCGATTTCAATTCTTTTTTCTTGTGTAGTTAATGTTTTTAATATTACACCATTAATTGGCTTCATCGTTTGCTTTTTACTAGCTTGCTTGTCAAGAATATTATCCAGCTCGTCATTAAAATCACTGAAATCACTAAAATCATCTTCAATATCATCTTTCATTTCATTGTTCTCTTGTTTTGAAACTTCATTATCATCATTATGCTTGTCATTATCATTGGCTTCAGTGATTTTTAGTTTTTCCACTGCAACTTTATCAATATCAATATCGTTGTCTTTGTATTTATCTTCTTCATCGGTGGAAACTTGTGGCTTTGCTGCCGGTTGAGTCTTTTGAAGCAACAAACTATCAAAATCATCACTAAAATCATCACTGAAAAAATCACTTGAAACACCCTTCTTAATATCTACCTCTTTCTCTTCCATTTGTATCTCGTCATTTTGCATTTGTGGAATGAAATCATCCAACTTTTCTCTCTTCAGTATACCTTGTAAATCTCCATGTGCTTCCATCTTAACATGCCTTAGTGTGAGTGGTGAATCCATTGAATTATCATATGCATTAAATCCACTTTCAACAGCTTGCATTAAACTATTCAAATCTTTGCAGGTTTCAGATTTAACTTGAATATCATTAAACGACTTTGAAATAAATTTTGCATTTGAGTTGAATTTTGTGATGCTTTTGAAATCAGAACCAGGGAAACTTGTACATTTAGTAGCAACGGGTGTAGTAATATTGGGATTAGAACTCGTAGTTTTGAAATTGAAAGGTTTTGACTTGTGTTGCATTGGGGAGTTTTGTGAAGATATATTTTCAAAATTAACGGTATTAAACTTCTTTGTCAATGTACTCAATGGTTCAATTTTGATATCATTGGCTAATGGTGAAGATGGTATGCTGTTTTTGTTTGATACTGTAGATCCAGTTCTATCGATAACTCTTTTTGATGTTGGAGTTGGAGCCCAAAATACATGATCATCAGAACTCAGAGAATCATTCCTTATGATTCTAATTGGTTGATGTACCACTGGTGATCTTTTCTCTTTCATAATGTTTGTGACGTCTTTATGTGCCTTTAGTGGTGTTGTTGATGTCAATCTATTCTTTGGCTGAAAGTAGACTTTTGTGGGTTTGTTGATACCATGTTCATTCTCCTTCTGTAACTCTCTTCTCTTCTTATCCAGAGTATTCTTCCTGGGTGACACGACTAGCTCAGATTCCCTCTTACGCTCAGACATGATGATGAACTGTATAAGACTCCAAAAATAAATAACAGAGACCAATATGTCTATTAACCAGATCAACTATCTTGCTTGCTTGATTACTGCTCCCACACCGTTTCAACGCTTTTGTGCCTCTGTTTACCTCTTGCCTCTCTTCTCTGAAACGAAAACACGTTAAAAAGTTGGTTGGTTGAGCCAGCACACGCGTCTGTCACGTGATCAATCACGTGAATTTACTATGAATTTACTATGAGTTATCCATTCTATGAAACATTAAATAACTGATGTTACAATGCACAGTTACGTGTATTCATGAATACAAAACCACCACTCCATGACTATATACCTTACACACACAACTCAGCTATTTCTTAACCAAGCGACGCATTTCCAGAGGTTGTCGGCGGAGATGTACCACCGATTCCCCAGAAGATGAAGAAAAGAGCCATATTAACAACCCGGTATAAAAAGCTGATAAGATCCTTGAAAAGTAGTTTTACAGTTTACTGTCCTTGTTTCTGTCTCTTCAGATTTACCTATTCAATACTCCAAACATACAGCAATGCCAGAACAAATCACTTGGGAAGCAATTGGTGCTTCAGGCAACAAGCTACTTTCACCAGCCTACAAGAGTAATGGCCATGTCTTTACTTCTGGTGCCCTAGGTACCGATCCAGCCACTGGTAAGCTTCCAGATGATGTTGAGCTACAAACTGAGTATGCTATCAAGAACCTGGAGAAGGTGCTGATTGCCTCTGGTTCTTCTCTAGACAAAGTGTTGAAGGTTTTGTTGTTTGTCGGTCATGCTGCTGATGCTCCAAAGATTAACAAGGTGTATGGTAAATATTTCACTTCCAAACCATCTAGAAGTGCCATTATTGTTGGTTTCCCAAACCCAGCTGTTAAGGTTGAGCTAGAATGTGTTGCTGAATACCAAGAAATTACCAAGACCAAGTTGTAAGTTAGACAAATTACATAACTACTACTGGGCTAGTAATTCACATTCCATCATTTCATGTCATAAATTATAATATATATGTAGTACACAGATTTGTATTCTTTGGGGACGATATATGGTAACAATGTCATGTGTCATCATCCATTATATGGTCCAATGCTTCATATTTCATGAAACTCAGGGTTTTAAAGTGTATTGATATTTCCTTTAAAAAATCAGCCATTTCCTTAAACATGAGTATTATTTCATCCTCCAGCAGATCAACATTTCTAAAGAGCTCAAATATCGAAGGAACAAGTGTGCTTGAAGACATCAAATGCCTCAACAATTCTTTCTCATTGCTCTGTATGTGGCTTATTATTCTATCTGCAAGCTTTTCTGAGATCTCTTTAAAACCTTCAATATTTTGTATAAAGTGTAGGTATCTCTTTTTATAAACAGCTTCTGCTCCTGTAAGTATTGTTTCTGTTACCGTACAGTTTTCTAGTTGTGCCAGCTCTGCCTTGAGCTGTAGCCATCGCTCAGCATAGTCTGTGTCTGCCTGTATCAGTATTTCCTGTAGTTTAGGTGCAACTGATTTGAATAGCTTGACAAGCATATCCACATCTACCAACACTCTCTCATCTTCCAAAACCTCAGAGTATCGGATGCCATTCTTCAGTATGAATATTTCATTTCCAGTATTCATTGTGTGGTGTATGTGTCTTTTATTCCTCTTCTGCTTTCTTTAATCAGTATAATTACTATAAAAGTGCTTTTCCAGATGGTGAATATTGAGCTTATTACTTTTCAAGCTGTGTTTATCTTTTTTTGAAAAAACACAGGTCAATTAAACACCAAAATTAAACATCAACAATCGAGGCAAAGAACACAATGATCCACTCAGTGCTGATTTGTAAGTGAATATTTTTGAGCTTTCTCCCGACGTTTTGTACCTGAATATTTACATGTTTTTTTTTATCCAGTCAACAACGACAGTCTTCCTAGACTATTAAAGTTTTATACGCCAGTGGTGAGTAACCAATTGTGAAGAAACGAGGTATGAGGTTATTAACATATATGTCCATTACTATAGGATGTTGAAACGCAGATATTACTACTTCGTCAAGTCTACCAGCTGGTGAGCCAGCGACAACCCAATGAATCGTTCTTTTTAACACCACCACCACTATTGGAAGGGATTGATGATATCAAGGTGATCTACAGAAACTATGCTACTCTATATTTTGTTTTCATTGTTGACGACCAAGAGAGTGAATTGGGTATATCAGATTTGATCCATGTGTTTGTACAAAGTTTGGACCGTTGTTTTGAAAATGTGTGTGAACTGGATTTGGTTTTTGGGTGGCAAGTGCTGGAGACCGTTTTAGAGTATGAATATTATTGAAACAGAGATGAAAACAATTTACTAATTGATATTTTTTAGGGAAATTGTCCAAGGTGGTATGGTTATTGAGACGAATGTGTCAAGAATTGTGGCAGTAAGTTCATTTGAAATTTCTTTTGGTGTCCTCTATTAACACTTGTTTTAAGGCTGTGGATGATGCAAATCAACAGAATAACTATTCCATCACTGCATCCAGTGCTCTAGAGAACGCTACTAATGCCCTTTCAGCAATGGGTTGGGATCAGAGTAGATTCCGTTGGCAACGAACTTGATGAAGAACTAATTAATAACTTGCATTATCGATATATATGAACCTGCAATTTTATAATAATATTAATCTTATGTTACATATTTGTAAGACTAATTAATCAAATATAATAAACCATTAATCACCATTCAATTACTTTCTAAATAATCCTTCTTTGCTTAAATATATGTATATACAGAACTTATAATTATATTCATGAAATAAATATGAAATTCAATCCTCTAATTAATTCATCTCCAAGAGAACCAATGCTTTTGTTTCATATGCTCGTCAGTGGCAGCTCTAGTCTTAGCCTGAGCCTCATCCAGCTCTTGTCTAACCCTCTCCAATTCAGCAAGCTGATTCTCCTTTGCTTCATTTTTCTCAAAAGCTTCCTTCATCTTCAACCCACCGATATTAGCCTCTAATGGAGATTTAATTGGCCCAGTCATCCATATTGGATCGTCGGAAGAAGCAGTCTTTTGCACAATCTTGATCAGTTCTTCCTGTTCTTTTCTTCTTAATGCTCTTTCCTTCTCGTATTGTGCCCTTAGTTCTGGTGATAAACGGTTGATTAGTTGTTCATCGGTTGGTGTAGCATACTTGTACAGCAAGAACCCGGACCCAGAGATCAAAAACCCAACGAAATAAACTCTTGCCCAACGGTACCACAATGGTTTCTCCATGTTTATCTAGTCTGTGTAATTATTAAATTGGTATAAAGAAGCTTTTCTTTCCTAACGACAAGTTGTTTATGTTGCTTATTTACAGCGTTAAATCCATTGGCCAAAATGGACAGAAGAAAAAGAAAAGAAAAAAAAAAAAAATCTACAAATTTCGGTTTGCGACACATCACCAATTTTAGTGATTTCAGCTGAAATGGGAAATTGTTCTAATTAGGAAATTCTGCAGATTTTATATAAATTCTATAGAGTACGTCTATATAGCTTTATTTACATTATATAGTGGATCTTTTTGCTGGTTTCATTTCATTATATCATAGATTAGTTACTTTCAACCAAACAATTCAGTCCACAAGTATGGGGTGAACACTAGAGCAGCTGTTATTAGCACGGTAAAGATTTGGATGATGGATAGTGGTAAATACAACAACCCATTGTCAATGAAGTTAATATAGATGGAGTAAAAAGCAACTTTAAAGAAGACCCAAGTCAAGAAAAAAGGTTGTGGAATCAACCCACTTAGGAAACCAACAGGAACGCTCACACAATCACCACCTCTTTGGAAGTATTTGAAACAACCACGTTGTAGAATCTTCAAATTAGAACTGTCTGCGGAGAATAGGGCATATAAAGCAACAGACAAGACATTAATAACTGCATCCAAGCTCTTTCTGTCATAGTGAAAATCGATCAACACTTGTGTGACAGCTTCCTTATTGGAGAGTGACTTGATTGGTGCCAAGTTTCTAACAATCATAGCAGCATCGTTTAAACCAACACTCATACCACCACCAGTCAATGGATGTCTCATATTTAGTGCATCACCAACAACAAGCAATCCACTCTTGTCATTAAGCTTTGCTGGTAGATAAGAATTTGGCATGGACTTCACAACGTCTTCTTCAATGGCAACTTTCATTGATGGTTGTAGTTCTTCTGGCATGTTTGGTAAGACTGATTCTCGTAACCATTTCTTGGTATCTTTTGGAAGTTTAGCATCGTTGTATGCACACAAAACTCTAGTGTCCTCTGGGGTGATTTGATAAACCAAGATTGGAGAGAAAGTTGGTCCCACTATGACATGACCAGTGTGCTTAACAGGTAATTTAGCATGCTTCAATTTCAATGCAACAAAATTTGACTTGATAACTGGGTTATAGTCTGGTGATAAAGTTTTTCTTAGTCTGGAAAAGATACCATCACAAACGATAGTCAAATCAGCAGTGTACTCCTTCACAATATCTTGATCTTCTTTGACTTTGACACCAACAATCTCAGTACCATTTTTGAAAACCTCAGTAACTGAGCCTTCTAAACATGTAATGTTCTTTTCAGCCTTTGCAATTCTTCTCAAGTTCATCAAAAATTTCCCATGTTCAAAGGAAACACCTCTTTCTCTTTCATCTTGTTCGAAATCCTTTGCAGATAGTGTATCATCATCAAGAATTTTGTCATTACCATCAAACACACAACCCTCAATAGGTTTGGTCACAGCAACGTCAGCCTTGTTTGGATATGGAATACTGACAGCCTCTTTACCATAGTACACGGTGTACCCAGTTTCCACAATGGCATTAATGTTGTTAATGGCTTGAATCATACCCAAACTTCTTAGCGCTCTCAACCCAGCAGGTTGCATCAATTCACCAACGATTCTATCTGGTTCACTCCAATCTCTTTCGATCAATAATACTTTGCGGCCTTGTCTTGCTAGACCAGTTGCTATGACTGGCCCCACAACACCAGCACCAATGACAATAGCTTCGTAGTCGGATTTGGACATTGCTCAGTAGTGTAATTTCTGATCAAAAGAATAACAATCGATAGTAGTGTAATTTGAACCTTTCCAGAAATGAATATTCAAGAAAGAAGGTAAAATATAAAATAAACTAAACTAAAACGAGTGGATAATCTGAATATCTGGTGATGTGAGAGGTGCTCTTGTTAATAAATCAGTAGTTTTTTTTTGTTAAACTGTCCTCGTTTAAAATTAATGCGATGGTTCGATCTGTCAAAATGCTGACGTAATACGATGGTCTAAACGACAAATTCAATTGCACTAGTGATTAGTAGAATCTATAGATTATAAGAACTAAAGTATAACTGATGGCTGCAGTCTGATGCTGTGGTTGTTGAAAGTTTTGATACTGTGAAGTTTGAATTTCAATTAAACTACTATGCTATACCATTCACCATTCACGCTATTTTCAACCTGTTGAATCGGGCCATCCTTTGAGAATTGTAATAGTCAATATTTACTATTAATAACCAGTCAGTTATAATATTCCATGGTGTGCCTTGGTTCTTAAATCAATATTCAAATTTCAATAAGAGATCAGAATATAATGTACTCCCATTCTATCAGTCTGCTCTGCTCTATCCTGAACTCTAAACTGAACTGGTTACTGAACTTACTGGAAGAGTCTGTTTACTGTGTGGTGTTCAGGTGTCTTTTGTTTTTGTTTACAATTGAAAACGCGAAAACATCAACACTTTGAAGAGGTAGAACAAAGGCTTGTTGAATCAAAACTCAGTGGTTCTGCTATACCTAGTGCATAATACACTTCGTTTTTTATTTTTTCAATATGGCACCAAAAGCTAGAGGTATATACATAGCGCTCAACGAGAGAATAGACTCTTTTTACAAGGCACAACTAGCAAGATCTAAAGAAAGAGCTGAATGGCCATACGAAACACCATCGCCTGAAGCTATGGCTAAGGCTGGGTTCTACTTCACTCCCACAAAGAAGTTTAAAGATAGAGTCACTTGTTTTTGCTGCTCGAAAACTCAAGGTGATTGGTACAATATCACTGATCTAGTGAAGCATCATTTAAAAGCATCACCAGAATGTTCATATTCACTTTTACTTCATTATGCAAACCAGCGGTCAACCGATCCTGAATTTGATTGGGATAATATTGAAGGGTTTAATGATCCCTTGTCAGCAGAAATGGTTTCTTTGAGAAAATCCACATTTGGGAAAAGCTGGCCTCATGACCATGTTAAAAAATCAAATCCAACTTCAATTAAAATGGTAGATGCTGGTTTTTACTATGCACCAACAGAACTGGGTGATGATTTGGCTGTTTGTGCTTATTGTGGTCTTTCTTTGGAAGGGTGGGAATCTGGCGATGAGCCTTTGGTTGAGCATAGCAGAAGAGCTACAGATTGTTACTTTTTGAAAAAACTAGAAGAACAAAAACACATCACAACCTCTACCATGAAAAGATCAAGTAGTATTTCTGTTCTTGAAATTTCCCCAACTCCAGAAACAAGAACTAAGATCATGACAAGTACTGATAAAGTGTCAGAATCGGAAACGTTTTCTAACAATACAACAAGATCTACAAGACTTCGGAAAGTTAAGAGAAAAATTCCCGCTGAAGAATTGTCAAGTGGTGAAGATAATGATTCAGATGAAAGTTATGGTCTTACAGCTCATGATGATGAAATTTATTCGCATGCTTCTGCTAGTTCTGCTGTATCGAAAAGATCAAAATCATCACTTAAACTGAGATCTGCATCACCTCAAAAGAGAGCCAAAATTCTGGATACATCATCTGATAATGATATGTTTGCAAACAAGGATATAAACCACTTGGATCTTTCTGATGTTATCAAGCCTTCAAGTCAATCTTTATCGCATTCTAAGGAAAAACAGATGCCAATTTTATCTGCACCCTCATCTCCACCAAAACCAAAGTCGAAATCAAAATCTCAAGACATTCTTAATGATGTTACAAATACAACACATTTCACAAAATCAATATCAACCTCAGCATCTCCACCAAAACAATTTAACAAAGAAGCTTTTCCAAAACTTCAAGGTGACAATGACTGTAAGGAGGATGAGGATCAAGAAAGAAAAGAAATTGAAAATGAAGAGGATATTATTTTGGCTAGCCCTTCCCAAGAGAAGGTTTCACGGATATCAGCTTCAATAATAGACAAGTCTGTTGAAAATTCTACTACACTCAACAGTCCTAGTATCTCCAACAATTCCCCAACAATAAAGAATAACACTGTTGACATTCTCAAGGATCTTGATACACACCCTATTGAAATCCCTGTTCCGGAGAGAATTTCTGAACCAATTGCAGCTTCTTCATCATCTCCTATACGTACATTAGCAACTACTACATCTACCATAACGCATGATGAATTATCCACTGCGTCATCCAAAGTGCTAAAGTCTTACAAGAATTCGAGCAGAGCATTTGATGCTTCAAAATTTGTTAGTCCTAAAAGAAGTCAGAGCCCATTTTTAGATGCCAGCTATAGAGGAACTGACAAGATTGCCATACGCAAAGAATCACTGATTGAAGCTGGTGATATACCATTAGAAGAGTCAACTGAACACAATATTGTGCTGGATAAAAAAGATTTGCCGACTATACCCAACAGTTCTGGATCAGTACCAAAGCAGTTAAGTTTGAACCCAATTCCAAAACAAAAAGATTCATCTTCTTCGGCAAGTTTATTGACATTAAATCAGCATAATTCTGGCATTGATACTGATCGAAAAAATAAAACAGAATCTCAAGATAATGAATATAACGAAGATTATGAATCAACTGTTGACATTCCACATTGGACTCATACTGATCCTAATAAATTGTTTGAGAAAATGGCGGAATTAGAATCGACAAAAGAATACTTGAAGGAGTTACAAGATTTGGATTATGAATTAAATGATGATATGGATGGCCGCGTCACATTTTTCATCAATCAAATGCCTGAAAATGAGTTGGAAATGACGATACAGCAATGGATTCATCACATTGCTAAACAAGGTAGAGAGCATTTGGATACAACATGTATGAAAATGATTGAACAATTTGACCTTGAATGTGAAACTGCTTTGGAAAAATTGAAGAATCTACCAGTTAAGTGAAATTGCATTATTTATAAATTTTAAGTTATAGATATTTGAAATAATTACAGCTAGGTAAGGTGATCGTATGCTGTAGAACATGTATAATTAAATAAAATCAACGTTGCAAATTGTTAAGCAAAAAATTTCAATCAAAATCTTCCATTACCTCATCCTCTGGTTCCTGTGCTGGATTCAGCTGAGGTATATCTTGTATATGTGGGGGTTGAATAGGCAGTTGCTCATTTGCATTTTCTGCTTGAGGTTGATTTCTGTTCTGGTCTTCTGGGGCCAGTTCTTCTGCTGGTAACTGAGCAGGTGCTTGCCTGTTGTCAACTTGACCTGCCATCGCTAGATTTCTCATGGCCATTAATCCAGTTTGACGTCTCAAAAATTCCTCAGTTGCTTCTGGTATATCTGCTTCAGCTCTCCGAGCTTGTATTTGTCTGAAAAACCCAGCGAACCTTTGCATGCTAATATGTTCTTGTAGTAGTCTAACGCCTTGAGCAGTCCCCTGTTGTTGTCGTTGTTCTGGGTGTTGTTGCTGTAGGCGAAGTTGTTGTTGTTGACGGAGTTGTTGTTGGCGGAGTTGCTGTTGTTGGCGTAGTTGCTGTGCTTGACGTGCTTGAACTTCAGGATCTTGTTCTGGTCCTTCTGCACTTCTAATAACCAAACCATCTTCTAAATTTGGGGCCACTATTGCAGGTGGGTTCAATGGAGCAGGGGCATCTAAGCGAGGTAACGTTAATGGATGGCTTTGTGGATTCACAAACAAATGACGAAAGTAGTCTCTTAATTCACGAACACCATGACCAGAAAATACACAAAACAGTGCCTTTTGAGATTCTGTATACTCGTCTGGAGGCTCACGACAAAACTGTAGAACATCTGATCTTAAAAATGCTGGAATACCCGTCAAAGATAGATGTGTCAATTTTTGACATGATAGTAGTAGTTGATATATTGGGTATAATCCAATATTTGGGCAATAAGACAAATGAACTCTTTCTAAACCATCTTCATACCCACGACGTTGGATCAGCGCCAAAATCCCTGCATCGTTAATCTCTTGACATCTAACTAGCCCAATTCTTTTTAGACGTGGTAGATTTGCTAACTCAACTAGACCAACATTTGAAATGTGTGTGCATGCCAGATCAATATATTGAATACGTGGGCAACTTCTCAGCAAGGTGCTTACACCAAGGTCTGTGATGCTTGAACAATGGCCCAAGTGAATATAATGCAAGTTTTTCCCTAAACGAGCCAATGATTTCAAAGAAATATCAGTAATGTTTGGACATTTTGATAATGTGACATTTCTTAAACGAGGAGTGCATTGGACAAGCTTTTCGACTGTTCGATCAGTGATCCCAACACACCCTGTCAAATCAACAATTCGTAAACGGTCCAGAAAAATGCCATCAGGAATGAATCTAACCATACTATCAGAAACTAGGGGGTTATGAGAGATTCTAAATTGTCTCAACTGTTCTAATTTAGCAACAACCATTTGTAAGCTTGCATCTGTCATAAATGTACATCTGTGAAAATCAAGCTCAATTAAAGACTTGCACTTATCAGGTAATTGAATCACAGTATCATCTAGAAGATTATCACAGTCTGATAATTTTACTCTTTTCAACATTGAGCAGTTTGTTATTAATTTCAAAAATACTTCATTTGTAAGTTGTGGGCAGTTTGGAGCATATAAACCTTGCAATCTTGGACAACTTTCAGCCAACGTGATGAATATTTCATCAGTAATATCTGTAACCCCTGTTAAATCAATTGATTGTAATTTTTCACATCCTCTTAAAATTTTCACTATCGGACCATGCGTAATTCTATTACAGTTGACCAATGTTAGTCTTTCTAAATCAACACAATCAGCAAAAAGTTCTAAAAATTCATCATCAACTTTATCATAAATAAATGAAAGATTTAAACGACGGACATAAAGTCTGTAGTCCCACATGGTTGAATGTCTATCCAACATCATAACTTCACGTAGCTTGATCAAAGCTTTTTCTTTCATCAAAGACGGTCTAAACCAAAGCAATTCAACAATCAGATTAGCCCAACTCTTGCATACACGTAATAGCGGCACCAAGTGTGATTTGTTTTCAATGTGTCTGAATATCAGTAACAAAATCTCGGGTGGCATGTTATTAATGGTTCTTGAACTTTGTTCTTGTTGTTGCAGGTTTTGTGAATGAGCATCATGGCTTCTAGAAGATCTATAATTTCTGATCAAATTATCCGTAGTATCAGAATCCATATCGAAATCATCCAGTTCTGCTGCAGATGCTGGGTTTCCAATAGACCTTGTGGAATGGTGATGATGGTGGTGGTTATTTGCTCTTGTTCTTAGAACTGCTGCCGATGATATCGATGTTGTTGGTGAGTTCTCGTTATCACTCTCCATTTTTCCTATTCCTTCTCTCTGTGTATATATTCTTCAAATGCAATGATGCTGTCCCCAAAGAAGCGCTCTGTGAATGATGTCAAATACTAGTTGTTATTCACTAACTTAACTGAGTGGCAAGTTAGTTGGTTTTTGTATCACTTATTTTAACTGTTCTCTAATGAAACGTAAATATCAATTAACCGCTGAGCTAAACAACAAAGTTAGAAAGAAACCAAATAACAATTGAATAGAGTCCGTTCATACCGTATGGTGGTGTAAAAGAATAACAACTCCTAAATAAATCAACCAAGTTCACAATGTAAAACACCTTGGGTATTCCATGAGTATGATGTTTTCGGTTTTGTTTTTGAAACCAACATCGTCTCTCCAAATTTGCCTTCATTTTTCACAAAACAAAAAAAATCAATTCCGAACCCTCGAATCTCCTGATTACTTATACGGACACAAGACACAAGAGTCACACAAGGACACTACGCAAATACAAGGCAATTCAAAGCTATAAAGACGTATATGTACTGTGATTGTCTAAATAACTGATTATATTTCTTTATCATGATATAATACTTTCATAGTCTAGTCCTCCTTGATTTCATGAATGCTTGATATTGTAACCTTTGGATGGAACTGACAATAATATTTGATACTAAACATTAACATTACTTTATAACAAACAAACGGCTGATGTAGTGGAAGCTGACATATGTATAAAAGAATATATGTGAATGAATATTTATGCTGATGGAATGGTGCTGTGGTATAAAAAACAATAGGTGAGAAAAAAAAAAGAAGTTTAATAATGTAGAAAAATTCACGTCATATCATAAACAGTGTATAAGCATAATAGTCATTCAATAAGCACCATAACCATATTGTTGTGATTGCATACTAGCGTATTGTGATGATGAAAAAAATGGGTCATCTTGGTATGCTTGTTGTTGATGCTGTTGCTGCTGTGTCAAAATTGAATTCTCATAAGATGAACCACCCATACCATCACTGCCAATGAACTGTGGAATTTGTTGCTGTAAACCCCCAAGGCCAGTTGGTCCAACCCCTGGTGGAACACCACCCAGTGGTGCATTGGATAAACTTTGTTGTTGTGATTGTGCCTGTAGATAATATTGATAAGTTTCACCATTGCCGTTACTGTTGTTATTGTTACCAACCATTTGCGATGCTGGGTCAAACATGGTTCCTGGTATAAATTGTGGTTGAGGTGGAGCAGAGTGTTGGCCAATCATATTGGATCCCGGTGGACCCATTCTATAACCTGTTGGTGTGGATCTTCTGTTAAACGCTTGTGGTGATTTGTTCTGTCTATTTTTACGACTTGCTGAACTAGCTCCACCGTTTGAATGAGTTCTATTGTGACGTCCTTCACTTCTGTTACTCAAACCAACTTCATCCATCAATCTCTTGTAACCTTGGTATGAAGTCACACTCAATTCCAGTAAAACACGACGAACTTGTGTAACAACATGTTGACGAACTTCACCTTCAAGCAATGGATTAGACAAAACTTTAAAAATAAAGGTTGGACCATGCATATTATCTTGTAATATTTGTTCTAAAACTTCAGGTGGTTTTGGTAATTCACCATTTTCATTGGTTTCTGCATCAACTGGGCCAAACAAAGTTTCTAAAATTAAATTTTTGGCATCGTTTTCACCACGATGATTCAAAATTTTTAAAACAGTCAAACTAGCCAATTTGTGTGTACACAACTGAGCCAAATGAGGGACAAGTCTTGGAGCCAACAAACTATGTCTGTTTGGTAATGTGCAAGTATCCAAAAACCAAGTGATCAATAATGCAGCGTTTTGATTGATGGCCAAATGTTCAGCATGCAAAATGATTGCAGATGAAATCAATGCAGTTTGTTCAGCAGTTGCTTCATGACTTTCCAAACATGCTCTAACAGCTCTAGCACCAAATCTGTTTTGAGCAATTTTCCAGAAATTAGCCAAAATAACTTCAAAAATGAAGTCATTCCAAGGGGAACCAAATCTTAGAGAGCATTGGATAACATAGTTCCCAAATTGGTCATTAAACAATGGAACACAGTATGGTTTTAAACTTTCAGCGACAGCTTGTTTTTGAATTGGGGTATCAGCAACATTAATCATCTTTTGGGCTGACCAGGTACCATTTTTATGAATACCCATTTGAGCCAAATATGGAGCAACTTCTTTCAACATGATGTACTTAATTGGTTCAGAAGAAAATTCAAATAACTTTTGAACGATGGTGTTACCCAAATAATCACTGGCAAGTTCTGGCAACTCATCCAACATTGCTAAAGACAACTCTTCAATTTCAAACTGTGATAAAGCATTTGCATCAATCAGTTTTCTAGTTTCTCGTAATTTAGGAGCATCATATTCTCTCATTGGCACTGGATCTGGCAATGGACCAAAATCATGCTCGTGGCCTTTATATTTCAAAGCCTTTTTGATTATATGGTCAATACTACCTCTTCTATCTGATGTAATACCCAATTGTTTAACAGCATCATAAATATCATCGATAATAGTACTCAATGCCGGAGGAGACTGTTTAATAGTATTTTGAACAGTTGTTGATTGTTGAGAAGATATGCTGGATGTTGACTGATGCTGTGGAGTAGCTTGTAATTCATTAGCAACCTGTTCTTCACTTTGAACATGAATTTGAGGAGCAGATATTGGCAATGATTCTTGAGACTTCTGTTGTTGTTGTTGGTCCTGTGGTTGAGACTGCGGTTGAGGTTGTTGCTGTTGCTGCTCTTGACCTTGTGGAGTGTTAAAAGGAGGAGAAGTCTCTCTTGAATTTGGCAACAGCTTTGCAAATGCAACCACACAGGCAATACCAGGCATCAACTCTTGGTGATTTAATTGAGCTTTTGCTTGCATAGCTGATTCTATGGAATCAAATTCGACAATCGCACTTTCATTACCTCTAAAAATTCTAATAGTAGCCAGTTTGCCAAATTTAGACAACAAACTCGATAATGACAGAGGAGAAACGGATTGAGCCGGTAGATTTGAGAAAAATAAAGTGTTTGTTGGCCCCAAAGAAGGATCTTGGAAAGTAGATGTCCAATTCAACAATCTTGGATCAATATCCTCCAAGAATAGAGGTTGCTGTTGTTGTTGCTGTTGTTGTTGATGGTGATGATGATGTTGTTGTTGTTGGTGTTGATGCTGCTGCTGCTGCTGCTGCTGTTGTTGTTGTTGTTGTTGTTGGAATCCAATTCCATAATCTGCGGCAGATTCCAAAATTGAATCTTGAGCATAAAACTGAATTGGCAACTGATTGTTTGCCCCAGCTTGATATGTTTGAGCTCTTGGTCTTGTAATGATATTTTCAGCAGCTGTTGTCAAATAAGAGTTCAATTGATCCTGTTGATGCAAGTTATGAGCCTCCTCTTCAATGCTCATGTAATTCTGCAGATAGAAATGTGTTGAAGGATCATTGATCAATGCATTATTTGAGTAAGCTCTAGCTCTATTTAAATCCAATCTTGTAGGCTGGTTTTCTTCATAGTTTGAAAAATATGACTTTGCAGGAGAGATTGATAATTTTGATCCAGGGAACTCATTTGCAGGAGAAGTATTTGTTGAAAAGAAGTTGACTGAAGATAATGCTGAAGTTGTTTGTTGTGGTGGTTGGGGTTGTTGCTGTTGTTGCTCGTTGCTCCATATTGAATTTGTTTCTGATAATCCAAGCAAAGATCCAGAACGAAGTCTTGTTCTGACTCCAGTACCACAATTTGCAGTGGATGTGTTACTATTGCCTGTATTGTTGTTTGATGCAGCACCTGATATGGATAATGCTTCCAAGTTTAAAGAGTTTGGATCCAATTGAGTTGGTGGGAAAGAAGGAGACAATGAGGCAGAATTGGATAATGGAGGAGCTAAGTTAAATCTTGATGGTAAAGTACCAGCTCTTCCTCTTGTTCTAAAACTTCCTAAACCACTAGACGCACCATTGGATGGATGAACAGAGTTTAATTGTTGCTGCTGCTGAGAGGTGTTGTTGTTATTATTGTTCAGCTGCTCGCTAAGAATGGATCTGGGTGAACCTGAACGCTGTGGAGTAATCAAATCCCCAGGCACCGACAAAAACGATTGGATATCCTGTAGATTGTTGTTGGTATTCATTAATTCTGTTAAACCGGTGTGTTTGTATAGACCTGTAATTTTTTCTCTTGTTTTCTTTTCAATAATTAATAAAACAAAGAATAGTATAGACAAATGAACAAAAAAAAAGGGGGAAGAAAACTTGCTAGCTTTTTCTATCAATGAAGCATTAAAATTTTCTAGTAACAGTAGCACTCTAGTATGTGGTATCGTTGATGTAAATGATAAATGATAAATGAACAATCAAACAAAGGTGCTGAAGGATTTCAGTTTTCGATTTGATGTTATTGAGTTTTGTGTCTTTTTTTTAGGTTGTGATTATTTGATGAAGTAACAATGAATATAACAAAAAAAAAAAGATAGAAATCAATATTGTAAAGATTTTTGCAGTTTCTAAAGATATAGTGTTAGTACTGTTTGCTCTTTGGTCTTCCAGATTTCTTTCATTTGAATTTTTCTTGTTTTAGTTTGTAATGAGAATGGAAGCGCTGTACAGCCCAGTTTGATGGAATAAGCCTTAAGTAAAGTAGCCGTCTTCAGACCATATGCAGCATCATCCAGATCATTAAACTCAATAATTCAATTCTGTCTATACTCACTCGTTTTTTGAAAATGTATTTATAGCTTCAATTGGAATCGAATCAATAGTTAAAATGTCACCAAAAT
This sequence comes from Liangdongia berthetii, assembly GCA_030564525.1. Lineage (NCBI taxonomy): Eukaryota > Fungi > Ascomycota > Saccharomycetes > Phaffomycetales > Wickerhamomycetaceae > Liangdongia > Liangdongia berthetii. The sequence goes on along the minus strand of JAJLVX010000006.1, from coordinate 23,925 downwards.
GTTTTGTTGGATAAATTGGTTGATTTAACAAAAATGGAATGAAGCCAATAGATGTTGTAGCAATGGGTATATTTTAGCAGTAAAACTTGGTGGTGTGTGGTAAATCCTAAGCGCTGTGTTTATTTTCTAGTCAGACTCTTCAAATTGAATTAATATTGAAATGTTTAGTTGTTAATTGGAGTTGGTTGTCTGTTTTTTTTTGCCCAATTTTTTTTCTCGTTAACCTTGAAAAACAACTGGACAGCGTGCCTTGGAAGAATTGACTCGAAATATGGTAATAGAAATGATGAAGAACGTAGCAACAATCACAGTGGAATGGAATATGTACTATGTGGTACTATATAGCAGTATATAGATAGTATCAAATATCAACAAAGAGGAGGAATTGATTCAATGGTGTTTGCCAGAGAAGGAATCGGATTAGGATAACGGTAGTAATTAGCAGTGATGATAAAAATAACCCAATTGTCTTTAGATTTGCTTCAACTACATATATTTTACTTGTTGGCCAGTCTAGGATTTATCTACACCATCTACTTTGTTCTATGTGTATTAATTACCCTTTCTTTTACTAATTGATCCTGATTATTACCCCTATTATTTTGCTTCGAAAGCTTTTTCTTCACGTCAAGGCATCTACATATCTACAGAAAAACAATGGCAATTGGAACAATTCTATAGATGTAGTACTGCCTACAGTTGGTGTTGAGATTAAACTAATCACTACCTGTCTGTAACTCTACCACGCTAGGTACTGTAATATTATGACTACTCAAGTCATTACTATAGAGTCTAGGACTCTAGAGTCTAGACACACCTCCTTCGATGAAATCAAGGTTTTGAGGGAATTGACAGTTTGTTGGGCTCGGTTGGGAATAGAAGGGAGCTGGTATGATTTGGGCTGCCTGGGTTCTTTCCTGCCTAGCCGGTAGCATCAAGAAGAAAAAACCTTCTATGTACTAATTGGAAGAGAAGGAAGATGACCATTGATATTCGTTGGATGAAGAATCATATTGCTCAGAATCAGCTCAGATTGTTCTATCAGAAGAATCTAATCATCTCACTCGAGCCTCTCTAAAGTTTGTTTCTCTATCATCACTTGAAAGTTGAACGGTAAAGTTAAACCAAGCTGGTTTATAGTCTGTAACACATAACACAGACCTAATCAATCATCATGACTCATGAGCCTCAAACAGGCACAAATGGTGCACTGTTAACCTTTCCATTGGACAAAACTTATAACTTACGGGCCGTTAATGGTCATCTTTAACAGTCTAGTTCATAGAAATCGATAATCTCCATGACAACAAATTTCGCTTCTGGTCATGTGATACGTCATGTGACAATGTGATTATGTAACCATCGCGCTGTCGTTAATCCGGTTACTGTTTGCTCCCGTTTAGGCAACTTGTAAATAAAAACAATCGCCTAGAAATTTTAGACTGGTAAAAAAAATCAAAACAACAGTAAAGACATCTACAAAGTTCAACCATCAACCAATTCAAAATACTTTTGTTGAAGAATAACAACACACAACCATCATTCGTTTTTGCTGAACACAAGTACACTATCCCCCTTAAGCAGTTCTGCTTATTTGTTACCATCACACTCGCTTTTCTATATTTTTTGTCGCCAACTGAATAACACGAAAGTAAACAACGAACCACACAAATAATCAAGAAACTGAAGAAGATGTCAAACGAGGGTCCAACATCTTTCTCAACTCCAATAAAGGCTGAAAGGTCCGAACAGAGTATTCCTTCATTGGCAAGCAGTGGAAGCAACAATAATAACAATCACAGCAGCAATTTGTTGTTTTCAATCAAAAAGGAAGAAAATCAGTCGGTTGAAGACCTTATACACACCATTGATAAAAACTTATACTCCTCCTTACATGAAAGTGATAACAGTTATTTGCCTGATTCATCTTCAAATAACAATCTTGATTCTCATTCATTAAACGGTTCTTTCAATGACCCAAGTCCAATTAGACCTTTGAGCTTGAAACAAGCAAATCTTGACAATGTTCTTGATGAATTGCAACCCCCACAACCACATCATCTTCCTCCAACCATTCATGAAGATGTTATGCAAGATATTCCAGTTTCACCATCCTTTGATGAACTTGAATTCAACACTAGAGTTAACAGAACTTCTTCATTGTCAAGAATAAGTGGTCCAAGGGAACTGTCGAGATCAAATCTTTTCAGAACTCTTTCAAACAGAACACCTAAAGCAAACAGTTGGAAGACAATTGGTGGCTCTCTTTCAAGAGACAATTCACCTTCCAAAAAATCAGTCTGTTTTGAAGATTCTCCACCAAAAGTTATAAAGTATGATCAATTGACCCCAGAAAATTCAGATAATGAGCTTAATGAAGATGACGAAAACAGTGACATTCTAAATTCTCCTTGGAATGGGAAATTGAAACCTTCTATGCATTCATTACCTCCACCTCCACCTCCAAAACACGTTATGAACTCTTTACAGCCTCAATTACTTAGAACTGAATCCCCACAAAAGGATACAACTTTGGGTTCCAGCGATGGCTCTTTTGAATCACAACACAATACTTCAAATGCCAAATCCATCAAGCAAGAATTGGATAAGAGCTCAATGACTGTCGAACAAAAATTGGATATGGTGCTAGGTGATGATCACAACATTGCTGAACAAGTCACAAATGCAGAATTCACAAAAGGTTCAAGAAGTCCTCATAAAGAAACATTTGATAAGGGTGACCAAGAACTGCTATACAACATTAAACTAAAGTCTGAATTTGAAAAGGAAAAATACTTGAAGGATGCTGCAGATATGTTTGAAGCAGATGTTCGTAATACTGATGTATCTTCAAACAAGCTTGAACTAGCACCTGCTTTGAAGAGAAAGGATTCTAACAACTCATTGAAAGATGAAGAAAGAGAATTATTCACCACTACTGTTAATAAATCCACTACATCAATTGTTTCTATGGATGGGTTGAAGACCATTGAAGTTGATACAATACAGAATCAAAACCCACAACAGCTCGTTGATGATACTGAAAGTTTTGAATCAGCTTTAAGTGATGAAGAAGAAATATATGAATTGGATCAAACTGAGAATATTCACCATTTGTCTGAACAAGAACTAAATTCTACCCATCAAGATCATTTTGATGCTTATCAAGATAACTTCACTGATGATGAACATGAAACGAATGATACAATTGACGCTAGTTTGTTGCAAGAAACCCCAGTTAAGCAACATTCAAAGAAGTTATCTTTGACTGAATCCATCAACAGTGGTATTTCTTTGTTGTCTTCTTTTGGTAAAGGTGTCAAAGATGTTTTCAGTCCAAGATCAGACACATGGACTGAGATTAAACCTTCACAATCACCTGAATTAGTTGCTTCTTCAGAATATGAAGCAGAGCATGAAGTTACTGCGCAACCTTCTCTAGATTCAGGTTCTTTCACCAAACTCCAAGTCCCACAGCATCAAGAAGAGAATGATGAATTTGATGCCAAGTCAATCCAGTCATCTATTGCTAATTATGATACCCCAAGAGCTTCTGTTGAACCTGAAGATGATACACATGCTGATGATTCTCAACATAACCAGCCTGAAGATATAGAGTTACAATTGCCAGAATTGGTTAAACTAGAAGCTGAACCTCAGATTTCACAAGAAACTGGTACGGAGCTTGAAATTGAACAGAAACAAGAAGAAGGACAAAATGTTACACAGGATTATGTTGAAGACGAAGATGAAGATTCTAACCAATCGTTACCTTTATTGGAGCATCAATCTGCCATCCCAACACCTGTTTTAGATTCATTTAATGATGTTGCTATTAAACAAGAAGTATGGAGTCCAAACACTACAACTGATGATGTTATTGAAGTTGCTGATTTTACACTTCCTGTTCCCTCTGCTCTACATGAAGATGGGTTTACTGATGAGTTCAAAGATGTTTTTGACAACTCAACATCTTCTGAAGCTGATGAACACAAGGGTAGTTATGTTAAGACTGAAATCTTAAGAAGTCCTCCAAAAGCTGGTAAGGTTCCACCAATCAAATTTCAGGATCCACCAAGAGTTAAACTGGAACCAAACACAATTTTGGTCAAAGGTTCTCCAATCAGAAGTCCAAGTTGTTCTCCAGCTAAGCCATTTACTGAATTATTTGATGGTCCAGGAGATGAAGAATTATTCAACAAATCACCAGTTAAACTTGAACATGGAGTTGAATCAACATCTGTGAAATTGGAAGATCCACACAAGCACATATTACATCAAGATGTTTCATCCCCAGTTTTAAAGGCTCACCCTGTGCTGATGAAGCGTGTTGAACAAGCTCCTGTCTTGCAACCCCCTCGTGGTCCTGTTCCAAAGTTTAGTTCTACTTCTTCAGATCTTGAAACACCAACTATTGCTGCTTCTGTTTCTCCTGGAGTCTTTGAATCATCTATTGTCACTCCTGTGTTGGCTCAAACTACTGCACCTGTTGTTTTACCACCACAAAAGGGTATATCAATTGTTCCATCATACACTCCTGGTACTCTTTCACCATCAAAACTTGTTGACACTGCAGTACAGACTGATTCTCCTGGTAAGGATACAGCTCTTAACGAAAATGGGTATCAGGTTCCTAAGAGACAATTATCAACTGTGGATGACCAAGCTCAAACTGAAACCAATGACTGGAAGCCACCACCTGTGAGATTTGATAGTATGTTGTTCAAAGATGACACTGTTCAAGAAGAAGAAGCTCAAAAGGAAACAGTCGTTGTAACAACACCGCCAGTTGATTACATTTCTATCTGGCACAGTCAACCAAAGCCATATTCTCCACCTGCCCAGTACAGTGTTTTCAAGCGTAAAGTGACACCACCTCAAAAGGTCATCAAGATTTTAAACAAGAGAATCTTGTCTGTTGAAGAAGCTAGAGAATTGAACAGAGAAAAGGAAGAAGGAGAAAAGTTAAACATTGAAGATCATGACCTGTCTGTGAATACAATTACTTCAAAGCGCAATTCATTTGTTGCAAAGACTGTTTCAAAGCCGGTTTACATTAAAAGATTGTCCAGTGGCAGTACTTATGAAAGCTCACGTCAAGATATTCATATAAAGATATCGCCATCATTAGAGAATGTTATTCCTGAAACTAACAGAAATGAAGAAAGAACTATTGGTGATGTTGATGCTGCCATTTCAGGTTTAACTCTTCCAGAGGTTTCCCGTACCTCAGATTTTGCTACAGCTTTCAAAGAGTGGGAGATTACAAATGAATCACAAAATTCTGTCCATCCAAAATTGGAAGAGAATGATTTGTCTATTCAGGATAAACAACGTTTCAAAGATTTCTCTAACTCTGATGAAGTCAAAGCCATTTGGCACTCTGCTTCCCCTGAACCTATTTGTACCAAAAACTCCAGAACTCCATCTGTTGACACTACTAAGATCAAGAACTTGGTTGCCCAAGATGATGCTCAACCTGGTCAGCGTGTGCATTATAGAAGTATGAGTTCTGTTGCAGGTATTATTGGTAATGGTAATGCTATTGTTGCCAAAGAAGAGCCAGTTGAATATGGTGTTGCGATTGAGTATGATCAAGAAAGTTCTACCAGTAAAAATAGAACTTTGAACACCACACAATCCATGCCATCTGTGAACAATATGAAAGAAGTGAGTTCAATTGAAAAGCTCCATGATGAACATGTTATCAAAACTGAAGATCCAGAATTTGATGTTAAGATCCAATCAACTGTTGTTGAAGATAAGTTGACTGAGTTGGAACAAGATCACGATATGTCTCCATCACAGCACAAAAGATTCATTTCAGGTTCTTCCACCAACTTTGAGAACGTTTACGATTTGGGTGCTGAATTTAACAAGGCCCTTGAGGTAAAAGATAAAGGTTACTCTACCATTCAAACAAATGAATATGTCATTGCAAAGAGTACGTCCAATGATATTTTGGATGCTGAAGAATTGGCTAAACCACTAGTTCCTGATGTTGATGATGCTGGTTACGTTAAGAACAGAGAACAAAGATATGGTGATAGAGTTCCAAGTACCAGGTATCGTTCACCACTATGTGATGTCTCTGATTCTAAGTTAAATTCCATTCCAAATCCTATTTCATCTTTGGTTGATGACTCTCTTCCTGTTCCAAAATCTAAGGTCCCAGAAATTTTTGTTGATGGTGATGATCAAAATAAGACTATTGAAGATGAAATTGCATTGAAAAAGAGAGGTCAACATGACGGAGTTGCTCAAGTTGAAGCTGCTGCTAGTGTTGTGGATAGTACCAATATGCCAATTAATGATTCTGGTAGATTATATATACATGTGAACAGCTTAGACAACTTAGCTTTAGATCATATTAAGACTCACAAGGCCACATTCAGATTGATTTTGGACAATGGCAAACAAACAGTTGCTATACCAAAAATGACTCTGGATAATCATGTTTCTATTGATAAGGAATTTGAACTTGCTATTGATGATGATTTGACAGACTTGTACCTTACTTTGAAGATCAGTTATTCAAGACCATCCACTGAATTAGCTGAAGTTTATGATAAGATTCCAATTAAAAAGGCAAACAGATTAAGTCGTATCATCGGTAGCAAACCAAAGTACAGAGTTGAAAAGAGATACGTCAGAAGAAAGAAGGAATATGATGAATGGGATGACAAGTTTGCTAATGATGGCTCATTTGGTAAAAACAAAATTGTCTTTGACAAGAACAACAATGGTGTTACAGGCAAGGTTAACGATTACAGCATTGATTTGTTTAATGAATGGGCAACTGTTAAACAAGGTGATAAAATGCTGAAAAGACCAGCACACATGATTGGTAAATTGAATGTCAGTATGCTTTACATTCCAAGAGTATCAAACTTGGAAACACTGCCACCATCCATTAAGGTTGCTAAGCAAGTTGCTCATCATTTGCGTGAACAATCTGCACTTCATTATGAAGGCTTTTTGTCTCAAGAAGGTGGTGACTGCGAACTTTGGAAGCGTCGCTATTTCAAACTGGATGGTACAAAATTGATTGCACATCATGATGTTAGTATGAAACCAAGAGCTCAGATCAATTTGTTGAAGGCTGTTGATGTCTTACATTCTGGTAAAAAGACTGAAAAATATGGAAGAAATTTTACTGATGAAATCTTGATGTCAGATTGCTTTAAGTTGAAATTTAGAAATGGTGAAATCATTAACTTTAATGCTGAAACTACATCATCAAAACAAGAATGGATTTCAATACTTGAAAAGGTCATAGGACTTAACAAATTTCATCAACCATGGGTTTCACTACTGGCTAAGAATGAATGAGTTTCAAAGTTCTACTGTAATATAGAGTCATTGCTTAATATGACCTTCTAGAGACAATGTTTTTGTTTTTGTTTATAAATTTTTATTAATAGCTATAGGACTGTACAATAATATAAATTGAAATAATATTTTAAACTGTTTGATTCTTATACAAACTCTAATATACAAGTAAAACATAAACCAAAATTATATCTTTATCTTCTACCACGGTATCTTGGGCGACGCTCTCTATCGCGGTAATTGTTATTTCTGTTATCTCTGGAATCAAATGATCTCTCCCTAGAGTCAAATCTATCTTTAAGGCTGTTACTATTTGTGCTGTTTTCTCTCTCCTCCTTAACGGCTGGTGCTTTTGGTAAATTTGGATTCTTTTCCAAAGGTTTCACATCTTCTTGGTTTTGTTGATCTAGTCTTGGTGTATCCTTCATGGCATTTGGGGCAGTAGGCGGTATTGGGAATCCAGCAGGTAATCCGGGCATTGCACCTGGCATTGACCCTGGAATGGCCCCAGGCATCGCTCCAGGCATACCCATCATCATTGGTGGCAATCCCATTTGCATCATACTCATCATTAATTTTTGGGGGTTAAAATCTTGTCTCAAGCGGTCTTGTTTTGCGCAGTATGCTCTCCATGTGAACTCATCAAACCCATAGTTGAAGTACTCTGATACATCAGCGCCAGGTTGTCTCCATGGCTTTTCCTTTAGATCTTGAATGTTAATTGAGGTGATTGGTTTACCATCATATTCACCAACTTTATTGATTTCAATTCCTGGAATTCTAGTGATGGTGGCTTCAGTGGTAGAAACACCTGACTCTTCTTCTTTATTATCTTCATCAATATTATTAACTTCATCAATTGCTTCAGGAACTGCTGTTGTAGCTGTTGCTGCTGCTGTTGTGGTAGTGGTCGATCCTGTTACAGGTGTAGTTGTTGATGCACCATCGCCTGGTTCAGTAGCACCATCTCCAGTTTTTGTTTCTTCTGATCCAATGATGAATTCAATATCGGAATCATCATCTTCATCATCCTCGTCATCATCACTAGTTTCTTCTTCACCCTCACTGCTCTCTGCTTTATCATTATCAGCTTCTTCTTGTTGGTCTTTAGTCTCGTCACTTTCAGCACTTTCTTGAGTTTTCTGTTTTTTTCTTTCTGGAGCTTCCTCGCTCACTTGAGTAACTTCATCTTCATCACCATAAAGAAAAGCGTCATCGTCCTCTTCGTGTGACATCTTATTAGGATTTTTTGTGTATTTCCCTAATGTTTAAGGCTTCTACTTTTGTTGTTTCTACGCTATTTGAAATCTTCCAAATAGAAACGCAAAACATCCAAACATTTTTGGTAAATGCACATCTTCACCAAAGTCACGTGATTTAGAAGAGATTATGGAAGGTGTTGATGTCTTTCAAGTGATCGTGAGTGTTTATATTGTTTATGTATAAGATCTAATATATTGTTCTTTGATTTGTCATACTTTTAAGTGAATTTTGTGCTAAGTGTATTCAGTAACCTGTTATTTTGGAGACCACTGTTGTGTAAGATTGACGGAAACTCAAAAAATTGTTGAGTTCAAGCTGATCGCTTCTAATTTAAGCATGAATGAAAGATTAAAGATAAAACAATTGACCATAATTCTGAATTGATTTGAAAATTCATGAATTAAGAGTATTTGAAATAGTGAAGAGTAAATAAAGAATAAAAGGAAAGACAGATCATAGTAGTAACTAGTTAAAAGCAAATATTCCGCTATAGTCCAAAAATACATTTTTTTCAAAAGGGACACATGTGTCAGATAAATCAGTTAAAAATATCAGAATTGTTACTTCTCAGATATTTGGCTTTACGACTTCTATTTGTATACCCTTTGGCGAGAACAAAAATAAATTCTATTTTACCCTTTATCGTCATGCACCCTCCTGCATGTGAATTGTGAACAATGCAAAACGGTTTACTACGACGTAAAACGCAAAGAATGGGAATAAATAGGCTTAATTTTTGGTGAAATGTATTCAAAATATTCTGGGTTTTAACAATATATGATCAAAAGTGACAATTTTCAGTATTTTTAAAGAACTGATTTTTGAAAATGCCTAGAGATTTTATTGATTTGTTCTAATTAAACTTAAATTAAATTTTGAAAATTTTTAAATATCCACCAATTCATTCAATTAGCAGCCTTTCACAATCGTCACTATTGTGCCTTATGTTATTATTCATTCATTTTCTTTTTTTAAAATAGTTTTTTTAATGTTCAGCCCATGTTGGGACCTTGCAGCTTACTATTTGAATAACTCCTTGATTTGCCTTATCTCAACGTCCGGTACCATGTCTTTTGATTTTATTTAATTGGATCTAGTCGAATATAGACTGTTTACACCAATGTTATAATATTGGAAAAAGAAACAACTGAGAATATTTATAGTTATGATATAAATTATACATCGTATCAACAAATTGCATACTTATTAATCCAACCTTGGCCCAACTCATTAAACTCATAAAGCTGTCGTAATTGAGCACCAATGATCTGTAAATCACATTAAAATTTAAGAGCCCGTTTGTTTCATAAGTTATTCTTTTGACTTCGATACCGAAATTTTAAAAGAACATCGAGAAGTTACACTAAGGTATGCCAATGCTAAGTTACACTTGTGAATGCTCCTAATAATAAACATGTCTGCCGATCTCCGTTATACTGATGACTTGTGCAAAAATGGGCTTATATTACATGAAGGAGAACACAGCCTAGTACAGGTGTTGATGCCATGCAGATCAGACAAGGGTGTTTAAGACAAATCCAGTTTGTGTATATTTATTCTAGCAAATATAGATTGATACTGAAAGCTAAAAAAAAAATAATATATCATTTGACCAGCAAAAGAAGATATCCTAGATCATTGGTAAAGATTCAGGAATAAGAATTTGGGGCTCACAATGGAAGGTGATTGGAATAACGGAAAAGAAAGAGCAAAGAGAAGTGAATGAAAATTAAATTAAAAGAAAAGTGAATAAAATTAATAAAGTCGAAATGCAGCAAAGAAATAAATTTATTTGGAATGTAATTATTGTAGTTGTTATCAGTTGAATTTAAAGCAAACCAAAAAAAAATTAAAATGGAAAGAAAGACCAGTTACAAATGGAAACCATGTTCCTTGTAGAAAGCTAAAGTAGCCATAGCCTTCACATCCATGTTATATTCAAACTCCAATAATCTTTGGTTAGGATCTTTTGGCACCTTGTTCAACTTTGAAGTCAAAGTATTGATAAAATAGTTTTCCTTTTCAAGTTGAGCGGCAAGAATTGCAGTTGGTTTTTTGTATGGCATTATGTTATGAACTGAGTCATCATAAGAGTTTTGTCTTTTCAAGTCTGGATAAGATGATACTGAGAACGTTGATGCAGTGGAGTCTAAGTTTGATGCTGATGAAGAAGTAATGGTGCTGTTAGTTGTAGTAACAGTGGTATCTGCAGATGAAGATGAAGATGCATTTTGTTGTTTGATTTGATATTGTTGTCTCAGTAATTGATTGGAATACTTGACGATATCATCGTTCAAACCTTGGAGATATTTATAATTTCTAATCAATCTTTGAACAGTATCACATCTTGGGATTGCTGATTTTTGTTCCAAGGAATGCTTCAAACAATTAATGTTACCATGACATGGAGTGTTTTCCTTTGTCAAGACTGAACACTTGAAATCCTTGTGTTTTAGCTCAAAGATCTTGAAGTCTTCATCATCAATATTATTGTTCTCATGATTTTGATTATGACATTGGGTTGTAGTAAAATCAGCACCTGAATCAATTGAAGAGACAGAAGAATTTAAAAGCGCTGAACAAAGCAACAAACCATCATCATCCTCCTGATCAATGAAGGAATGATCAATCAAATAGTCATCATTCTCCAAAGAAATATCCAAATCCTTTGAATAATCAAAATCAATCCCGCCATCATTAATCTCATCAGAATCATTATTTATATAGATAACAGAGCGGGAGCCCAATGGAGTTGAAACAAAATCATCAATTGAGAGATCAGCGTCTTGTGAAAGATATGTGTAGTTTGTCGAGATATCTTCATCTTGATACTGCTGGGCGGGAGTATAATCATTCAAGAATCCAGAAGAAGAATTAACCAGGTCTTCGTTCAATTCAAAGTTGAGGTAGTCGTTAATATCAAATGGCAGTTTTGGTGCTAAAGAAGAAGCACAAATGTTAGCATTTTTTATCTTTAAACCTGAATGAATAAACATCACTTACTATGATTAACCTGGACAGTAAAGTCTTCTTCTTCATGGATGTAGTCAAAAGGGTAGTCAATGCCTTGCAGAGTCATGTAGGAAGCTGGATGAGAGTTTGCAATAGAAGATCCAAAAAGAGGTTTGAATGAGCAGAGCAGAGCAGAGCAAAGCAGAGCAGAGCACAACACAGCGGTTAAGAAACAGATTGGCCAATGCAATACGGAGAAAGCAGCCAATGACGGTGTTTAGCTCGAGTGAGATTTCTGAACAAGATGCGGTGTATTGTATAGAGGCAAGCAGAAAGAGGTGTGAATGAGAGTGAAGCGATGCCCAGGGGTGGATGTTGCAAGGGTTTATATAGACGCAAAGCTTATTCAACCACTGGTTGATAAAACGATGACTTTGTGACTATTCCCCGATTAGCGAGCGAGATCCCAAGATCTATCTGTGTCTTGAGTGTGTGTCTTGAGTGTGTCCTATTTGCCGCATTGTCCTTTGTCTTTTTCTGATGTGATGTGTGGCCAGTGGGTGTGGAAGAATGTATATGTCTATGTGAGTGTGTATGCCAGTGTAGACTGTAGTTGCTATTTCTGCTGCTGTTGTTATGACAATAATTGGTGCAGCAAATATTTTGGAAAAAGCACATAATCAGGATTCAGGAGGCAGCAGGACAAGACAACAAAAAGAAAGCACAAACAAGGAGGATGTTATGAGGCGAGGGTTGATATAGAAACTATTTCACGATGAAACACTAGCAGCAGTGTACCTTGAAGTTGATTGTTTATATAATTAATATATATTGTTGAATGTTCAATGCAATTTAGCTTCCATCACCCTTGTCTCTCTTTATATATGTAATACCTAAATCTTTCCTTTTCTCTTCATTCATCAGTCATATCACATACAACATGTGGGTAACTTATCTAAACGAAGCCTAGATGTTTAACCTTGTTTTCTTTAGTTCATACAGAAGTTAACCTAGATGCAAATTTATTGTATGCTTATGCTTGTGCTTAAAGTTCAATGTTCATGCAGTTTCATGTCTGTAGCTCATTTTTAGAATTTGCAATTATGCCCGTTTTGGAAAATTGATTGATTTTAGGGTTATTTCAAACTTGTTGCTAGAGATAACAACCCTAATGTGTTTGTTCTTCTTTTTTTTGTGACTACTATTTTCATGTTAATTAAACCTGTACACCATGAGATTAAAATGCTGTCCAAACCACACGTGTCCTTACCAATTCAACTAATAGACGCACAAAACACTCACAGCGAGTTTTTCATATAGTCTAATAGTGCTCATACCAAACCACTGGAAAATTGCCAAACCACTCTTTTTTTTTACAAAACTTTTTTACAACTACTCTTGTTGTTCTAATACTTTTTAGATAGACTCAACATAATTAATACAAGATGTATGTTAACTAGTGAATGAATTGGAGGAATAGATGGATTGAGTACAGAGAAAGAGAATGAGTGAATGAGATAATATAAAACTGTTTTGTTATATTGTTTAAGAGTTTTGATTTATTTGTCTTTATTGAAACATGGAAAGTTTTGGTTAAACTGATTTACAATGGAAAATTAATTACAAGAGTGGTGATTATGGTTGAAAAGAGTTATAACTGTTATTATTTGAGATACACTTATTCAAGAGACCATCAAGAAATGATTAAACACTGATTACTAGAACCCATTATTTTCAAATTTTCATTTTATTGAAGTAAACAGTTTGGTGTACTTCATCAACAAAAGACTTTATGAAACTCAATCTATCTCATTTATTCACCCAACTTCATATTATGATTATGAGTAACAAACTAACAAATTTATAGGACTAAGAGAACAAAGAAGGTTGGTATCACTGGTAAGTTTGGTGTTCGTTACGGTTCATCCCTAAGACGTCAAACCAAGAAGTTGGAAATCCAACAACACGCCCGTTACGATTGTTCTTTCTGTGGTAAGAAGTCCGTTAAGAGAGAAGCTACCGGTATCTGGAACTGTCACTCTTGTCACAAGGTTATTGCTGGTGGTGCTTACACCGTCTCCACTGCTGCTGCCGCCACTGTCAGATCTACTATCAGACGTTTGAGAGAACTAGCTGAAGCTTAAGCATTTTTAAAGTTATAAATTCATGTTCTTAGCGAGGTATTAGTTTTTATTTGTATTTTGATGTTAAATTGTAGAGTTTTTTATGATTAGTACTTTGGAGGTGTGTGATGACTGATGAAAGCTCCAGGTAAAGTCAAGCTGAATCCTGTGCAATATGAGCATATGTATCTGTAATTTTATGCCATTTTGTATTTTATTACCATAACCGGTCTAGTATATTCTTGTAGAACCAAGTTTAAACTACATAGAACATCTTTCAAATAGTACATCTTCTACAATTTTGAAAGCTCTATTGTTAAATTACAGTTACATATTCTATATGTCAATACATTATACTTGAAGATTGATTGAAGATTGATCATTTGAGAATGGTACTAGGTATAACAACCGGTTATTTACGTGGTGAGCGAATAATGTGGTTAGCTTTTCCAATTACATACGTATGATACTGCTGAACTGTAACACTTGATTCGTGAATAGAAGGGAAATTCTACTGAACCCCCACGAACATTGGTAACATAATTAAACATGAGGAATAGATTATTATTGAATAGTCGTGCAACACTACAACAATCAACTACATACATACATCTGATAACCACTACTTATCGCCCTTGTCACATGACCCAAACAATTTTTCACAACAACAACAAGTTTGAACAACCTCCATCTAAACGAGCATCGCCATTTACCCCAGATTTCACAGTTAAGGTTTGCTTCTTCTCCAGGAGGCGCTGTGATTGGCTCCTGTGGGACCGAGGAGTGGGTGAATCGTAATATGGTGGTACACAATGGACAGCCAGAGACATGTAGAATTACTACATGCTCAAACGCTGGGGTTAACAAGCACAGTTGTTCATGGCGTAGACAGAGCCTAGAGGCATTATCGTGCTGCTTCACCGACTCGCAGCCGAAGAGAGTGCACCAAAAGTCCCGAGCTGAGCCTGTCCTGCCCGTACGAGCAGTTATTTGCTGGTGACGCTCTGCCTAGCTCTCCAGGCTGACCTCCTCTCTGGAGCTGGACAGGGCGCCTTTGACCCGCCTGGGGCTCTCCTGGCCAGTGGCGATCGGGAAGTTGGAAGCACGCTTCGACAGCGACGCGACGTGGATCAAAGGTCACGCTAGCCAAAAAATCAGAGGGTTGAAAGTTTATATAAACAGGCCAATTCGTCGAGCTTTGGATTACATAGTTGATAGTAGTTACTTTCCCCCCGCCTTTTTATTCTTCATTGTTCAGATTTATCTATTCTATCATCAAACTATTGCAATGTCCTCTGGTAAAAAGAAGTCCTCCTCCACCGCAGTCAACTTGATCTCTGGTGGTACTGCTGGGTTGTTCGAAGCCCTATGTTGTCACCCTCTAGACACCATCAAGGTGCGCATGCAATTGCACAGAAAGTCTGGTTTGATCAAGAACCCTGGCTTCATCACCACCGGTGTCACCATCGCCACCAAGGAAGGTATCCCAGGGCTATACAAAGGTCTAGGTGCCGTCGTCATTGGGATCATCCCAAAGATGGCTATAAGGTTCTCGTCCTATGAATTCTACAGAACACTATTGATGGACAACGACGGCAAGATCTCCACTGGGTCCACTTTTATTGCCGGTGTCGGTGCTGGTATCACTGAAGCCGTTGCTGTCGTCAACCCAATGGAAGTTGTCAAGATTAGATTGCAGGCTCAACACCACTCCTTGTCAGACCCATTGAGTGCTCCAAAGTACAGAAACGCCGCCCATGCATTATACTTGATTGTCAAGGAAGAGGGTGCCTCCACTCTATACAGAGGTGTCTCTTTGACTGCCGCAAGACAAGCTACAAACCAAGGTGCAAACTTCACCGTCTACTCCAAGTTGAAGGAGGCTTTGACCGAATACCACACCAAGAATGGTAACAATGGTGTCATCCCAAGTTGGCAAACTTCCTGTATCGGTTTGGTTTCTGGTGCTATTGGTCCTTTCTCCAATGCTCCTTTGGATACCATCAAGACCAGATTGCAAAAGGAAACCAAGGCTGGTAACCCAGAGTTGGCCAAGCAATCCTCCTTCCAGAGAATCACCAGAATTGCCCGTGACTTGGTTAGAGAAGAAGGTGTTGCTGCTTTGTACAAGGGTATCACCCCAAGAGTTATGAGAGTGGCCCCAGGTCAAGCTGTCACTTTTACCGTTTACGAATACGTTAGAAGCTTCTTGGAAACAATCCCTGTTTTCAGTGACAAGCAAGCTGTTATCTTTGAAGAATAATCAGTTTTTGAAAGCTCCCTAGGAAAAAGTTTTTTGCATTATTCTGTATAGTTATTTATGAACTATTTATATTCACTTTATTTATAGCTTTGTAGTTGGTATGATATGATCATCTAATTATTAATCTTCATATAGCTATCTTGAAGCAGAACTGCTTATATTATGAACATACATATGTACTACACTGCAGGATAAACACAATAAACGTTACATATAATTAAAGCAATAAATATAATAGCAAAGAATAAGTATAAAGTAATAAAGCAAAATGTATAATAAAATCATAGCAAGTCCATTAATGAAGTATAATGTATCATCATATAATAAATTAATAAAAAAGTGTATAGCAAAGTCAATTAACCAGAAGCAAAAACATAAACGATCAGTAAAATATAATAAGAGAACTAGAAGGAATATAAAACTAAAACATAGCAGCCATATAATATAATATAGAGTACAGTGTAGCCATCAAACATTAACATTCAAACATATCAACAATTAACAAAAGGATTGGCAAATTAGATCACAGCAATAAAATTAGTGTAGGCAATTAGTAGTTGTGGTGTGGTCTGGTAAATTCATCACTCATTCATATCATTTCTTCTCAAGATGAAACACTTTAACAAAGCTGTTATAGTATTGATTCTCCACATGAGTGGTGTTCATCCTTTCAACCAAGGTTAACTGTTTTGGTTTAGTGCTTTTAGATACACGCCCTGGAATATTTCTAAAATTATACCGTGGAGCTGGTTGTACAACATGCTGTTCTGCATTGTTATTATTGTTGTTGTTATCAGCAATGGAAGTTGAAGGACTTTTACCATTGTTTGCTGTCGATGATGGAGATGAAGCATTTGACAGTGATGGCGAGCATGATGATGATCTTGTTGCTTGGGTATTGTTAGTAGTAGCACTAGTTGCAGTGGCAACAGCAGCACCTGAGCAAGATGGCTTGGTATCAAAACATGTAGCAGAAGCATTCGAAGTGGAACCAATTGAAGATGGATCCCCAGCAGCAGCAGCAGCTTTCAATGGTGATTTTAATAAAAAATCAACTTGTTTCTTTATCAAATCATTTTCAATTTCATTTCTTATTGTAGATTCATCATTTGCAAACTTTAGCAATTGGTTTTGTAATTTATAATGGTTTAAAGATATCAAGCATTTTTTTAAAACACTGTGCACTTGTGGTAGATCCAGATCTTGTTGATCAGACCTTGTACTTTCCAAAACCAACAACAGTTGGTTTATCGATAGGACCAACTCATCATCGCCACTATCAGCAGATGGCAACACTGATGATTCACAGCAAAGATGTAGTGGTGACCTTAGACGTCCCGAAGTTGCTGAAACAACAGGGGCAACAGTAGTTCTAGTTGTTGTAGTAGCATCTGTGCTAGTAGTATCTGTGCTAACATTACTAATGGAAACAGAGTTTGACCGAATGGTGTCTGGAATCAGAGATCTAGAGGAGTCTGCTCCATTACCAGAGCCTAACAGCGATGGTGGTTTGTGATAGTCTATGCTTGTTATGAGATTCACAGGGGTTTGTGGAGGGGACATAATTATAACAGTTGAAACAAAGGGGATTGGTAACCAGGCAGAACAAGAGGCAAACGAATTAAAAAAAAAAGTAAAAAGAAGAAGAATCTGGACCACTAGGGAATATGATAAGAAGATATTGTTGTATTTATTTGTTTGTCGTTGTTGTGTATCTGTGGTTTGATTTGATGTGTTGTGATGTAGTACTGCTTCTTGAATGTGTCATGAGTGCGATGTGTAAAGGGATATGTAGTTTTATGTTTTCGCTTAACGTTGGTTGCCGTAGAGAAGACGAAAAAGAGGTTGCCGGCTAAAAAAGGTTTTGTCTGTATCGGGTAATATACAAGGAAGGGTTACATATAAAAAAAGAAAGTCACGTGAATTCATCACTATTCATAATATTTATGCATATCTAAAATTACATCCTTTAAATTATATATTAATTCTTTAATTAATTATAGCTATACACACAAATATATTTATGAACTAAAGTTATCAACTTTCAAGTTACAAGTACTTTGAGAATATATCGCGACCATAGTTAAGAATTTCAACACGTTGGTCACTGTTAAAATCCATGGAGAAGACCAACTCCAAGTATGAACGCCAATCTTGCTTCCTAGTTGCTGATGAAATACCATAATTTCGGTTTTCCAATCTATCAAAATTTCTTTGGTGCCTCAGGATCTTTTCTTGAACATCTGACAAGTCTTTATGAAACAAGGAAGACATTCCATAATCAACCAAATACACTTTATCCTCGCTGCCAATTATGATATTCTTTTCAGAAATGTCCCCATGATATACTCCAATATTGTGAATTAAAACAATCTGGTCAAGAAGATTGCACATTTGTTTAACAGTTTTTAACTTATCTGATTTTTCAATGTGTTCAAGAACTAAAAAATATCCAACAGCGAAATTATCATGTTCATCCAAAAAACCAGTCCCATGAGATATTAGTTTTGGAAAGTTTATTTTCGTTGATGTTGTATTGTTTTGGTTTGCATTCTCAAAAATCTGGTAAACTCTCACCTCATTTTCATATGATAATCGCAAGGCATCCGCAATATCAGCATCTCTTTCATGGTATCTCTTGCACAAATATAAATCATAAATTTTTATAATCTTTTCATCACCTTGTTTGTACACTTGGGAATTGTAAGTACACCCTGCTTGAATAGCCTCCGCTTTTAAAGATGGTTGGGATAATGCCTGCAAATCACTTACATTTAATGATTCCTTGTTGCAGAATTCAACTTTTCTACCATTTCTGAATTCATCATCAGTAACAAAAACAAATTTCATATAACTTTCAACAAATTGGGCCATTCGAATCACTTCACTTTCCCTCAAAGCAAGGCGTTTTGAAACCGAGACAAACATTAGTTTTTGAAAATCACCATTTAAAAAGTAATTATGATCATCATATTTGACTTTAGTAGTGTTCAATTTGACAATAGTGTCATCATTTTGTTTTTCAATATTGTTAATTTTAATGTGAATCAATGTATCTTGGTCGGCCAAAAAGCCTTCCAAATTATGTGAGCTTAAAATATAACTAAGAGCTTGCAGAAATTGTCTTTTTTTGATATTATTATAATCATCTTCCGACAATTTAGGTTTCTTGTTATATTGCCCCTCACCCCAAATTCTTTTCTTGACCTCCATTGTGGTGACATATTTGTTATATTGATTTATCACTTGTGTGGACTCATTTTGGATGATTAAATCACATTGTAACGTTGAATTTCCAGCTGTAGTTTTTAAATACTCAGGCACTGGGATATAACCTGGGTTTAAAGTTTCTAATGCAGAATGTTTTTCCTGTGATAACCTCATAATTAACGTTATTGGCTGGATTAGTGATTGCTCCAACCATTTTTGGAGCGCATTTTCATTTTGTCCTCCTATAATTCCTTGTGGGTTCATCATACATTGTAGAAGATGAGATTGTATTAAAAGCATATCGCATAAGGTACCCCAATCACCATGACCAATATTTTCAATAGCAGTAGTGAAGTTGAATAAGACATTATCCAATTCAGTAACAAATTCACCTCTGAAACTAAAATCTTTAATTTCGGTTTCTTCAAACTCAACTTTATTTCTGTCAGTCAAAAGGTTCGCAATTTTATTTATAGCAGTAGTAGTTGAGTTGTCAAATTGTTTTGGTTTAGCTGTTGGGGTTATAAAATAAAGCTTAATTAAGATGTAACCAAGAGATTTGAGACGGTCCTTGTGTTTTGCAAAAGCACTAGACAATTTTAATGAATGGCAACACAGGATCTCATTAGATATCAAGCTGTTAATGACAGCAAACAAAGTTTGAAAGTCATTATCTTCATTAAAATATGGTAAATCAGTGCTGTGGTTGTTGAGTGAATTAAAAGCAGTCATTACCAAACCAGACAGACTACCATTCCAAAACGAATCACACATCAACTCAGTTTGTTTCTTAGTTATGTCACTCAGCTCTCCATCTGAGATACCTCTTGTAGGTTGAGCAATTTGTTGATTAGTAGCAGCCTCAGCGTCACCACCTTCATCATCATCTTCAACTCTGATTTTTGAATCCCCAAATTCTTTAAACACCCATTCATATTCAGACTTCCTTGACTCTTGATTCATATCATGTTCATTAACCATTCTGTTCATGTGTTGACTGTTGTAACTTGTAGTGTAATTTGTGTTGCATTGGAGATGTTTGTGGTTGTTTTTTTTTAAAATTGTGAATTGATGTGGTTATTGATATGTATGTACGTGCGTATGAATTTTATTCAATATTCATCGTTGATTACTAAGTGATTAAATAATCTAGAATGTTGTTTATATTAAAATTGATTAATTCAATTTACCCCTTAACTATTAACTATGAAGAACTAACTATTATTATAACTTGGATTTGAATAAATATATTGTGTTTTTACTATAAAGTACATTGTCACTATAGCATAGACTTAGGTTGAAATCTATATTGAATCTACACAGTTGGATCCATAGTTAATAGTAAGCCAATCACGTGGTTTATCTCGATTCAGTCTTAGACAACAACCATTTTAAGATACAAAGCAAACTAAGCACGTATAGTACTTTGTTGCTTCTACTTTCTACCAAATGAATTGGTCACAACAGACAAGCTACAACAAACTAAAACCGTAAAATGATCTGTAATTAACCATCGCCTCTTATAGCAACCGCCCATCAAGTTAAAAAAACATACGTCTATCAAAAGATTCAAAAAAACATTATATTAGTGATCAGATAAATAAACCACAACGCAACAACACTAATTCTAATAGCCTAACAACGTCCCCTACTCCTGCCTTCATAATATGACTGAAGTGCAGTACGCAGATGTGTTAAGCGCGATACATAGTCCTGATCTGTTCAAAGAGCGCTGTTCTGCTGCATCAGAAGAACAATTGGAGTTGTTTCGACAGCATATTGCAGGCTATGTCAACAATCAACACTCAATAATAGATACACTCAACCACAAAGTACAAGCTCGACGCAAAGCTGCATATGAGATCAATCAAGTGCTGGATTGCCTAGCGAATGGTGATTTCAACAAGAGAGTCAAAGTTTATGATAATGAACCCACTGATGAAGTGAAAACAACAAAATTAAAAATCAACACAATGGTGGATCAATTACAAACCTTTGCCGCTGAAGTTACTAAAATCGCCACTGAGGTTGCCCATGGCGAGTTTGGTGGTCAAGTCAAATCAACAGGAACCGTTGGTATATGGAAAACTTTGAGTGATACCCTTAATGTCATGGCTCTAAATTTAACCAACCAAGTGAGAGAAATCGCTGAAGTTGTTCGTGCTGTTGCAAATGGTGATTTATCAAATAAAATCAATGTTCATGCCCAGGGCGAAATTTTGGAACTACAAAACATTATCAACACCATGGTTGATCAATTGAAAACTTTTGCATTTGAAGTCACAAGAGTATCAAGAGAAACCGGGGTTGAAGGAAGATTAGGTGGCCAGGCAGTCGTTATTGGCGCTGAAGGTATATGGAAAGAATTGACTGACAATGTTAACGCCATGGCTACAAATTTAACAAATCAAGTGAGAAATATTGCCAATGTTACAACTGCAGTGGCTAAAGGTGACCTATCGAAAAAAGTCACTGCTGATTGTAAAGGTGAAATCTTGGATTTGAAATTGACAATTAACCAAATGGTGGATTCTTTACAAACATTCGCATTGGAAGTTACAAGCCTAGCCACTGATGTTGGGATCAAAGGTATATTGGGTGGTCAAGCTGTTGTCAATGGCGTTGAAGGGGCATGGAAAGATTTAACTGATAATGTCAATGCCATGGCTCTAAACCTAACATCTCAAGTCAGATCAATTGCTGCTGTCACAACCGCTGTTGCACATGGTGATTTGTCCCAAAAGATTGATGTCAAAGCACAAGGTGAAATATTACAACTGAAGGAAACTATAAACAAAATGGTTGACTCTTTACAACTCTTCGTTAGTGAAGTGGCGCGTGTCGCAAAAGATGTCGGTATTGATGGTAAATTGGGTGTCCAAGCTCAAGTGTCAGACATAGATGGGCTATGGAAAGAGATTATCACAAATGTCAACGTTATGGCTGCTAATTTAACAACTCAAGTTAGAGCTTTTGCTCAAATCACAGCTGCTGCAACAGATGGGGATTTCACAAAATTCATCACCGTTGAAGCAAGTGGTGAAATGGACACGTTGAAAACAAAGATTAATCAGATGGTATTTAACCTAAGAGACTCAATTAAACGAAATACAGATGCAAGAGAAGCTGCCGAATTGGCAAACAGAGCGAAATCGGAATTCCTTGGGATCTTTTCACATGAATTGAGAACACCATTTAATGGTATTTTGAACTATACACAATTGACTTTAGATACAGACTTAACACAATACCAAAGAGAAATGTTATCAACAGTCCATAATTTAGCAAATTCCTTATTAACGATCATTGATGATATTTTAGATATCTCTAAAATTGAGGCTAATAGAATGACTATCGAACAAGTTGAGTTTTCATTAAGAGGTACAGTATTTGGTGCTTTAAAAACCCTGGCTGTGAAATCCATTGGTCAACCAGTGGATTTAATTTATCAAGTTGATGCTTCATTCCCAGACTACTTAATAGGTGACTCATTCAGATTGAGACAAGTTATTCTGAATTTGGTTGGTAATGCCATTAAATTCACTTCAAAAGGTCATGTCGCTCTAAGTGTTAAAGCTGCAACCAAACCATTGGATCAACACATCAGTTCAACAATAGAACATGTGAACTATGTCATTGGTAATGACTCCTCCACCATTGTTGAATCTTCAAACCCCCCAAACAATCATGTTTTGGTTTTAGAATTTTGTGTTTCTGATACTGGGATTGGGATTAAAAAGGATAAACTAGGTTTAATCTTTGAGAATTTCACACAGGCTGATGGGTCCACCACAAGAAAGTTTGGTGGTACTGGTTTAGGTTTGTCCATTTCCAAAAGATTAATTCATTTGATGGGTGGTGAAATTTGGGTCACTTCTGTTTATGGTGAAGGTTCCAAATTTTATTTTACAATCGCTGTTAAACCTGTTCAAGAAATTAACTTTAATAAGTCTGATGCTTTATTGATTTTCAATCTACATCAAATTTTGTTTATATACACTGAGCATACTGATGAAGAAGCTAAACAAATTGAAACTTATTTAAAGGAGTTGAATTTAAGGCCAACATTGGTTAAAACAATCGAGGACGCACACATTCAGGATTCAAAGTATGACGTTATCATTATTGATTCCATAGAAACAGGTAACCGTTTGAGATTGTTACCAGAAATCAAGTATGTTCCTTTTGTTTTATTACATTCTACAATTCCAAAATTGAACATGAGAGAATGTTTGGATTTGGGTATCCAATCATATGGTAACACACCATGCTCCATGATTGATCTAGCAGGATATCTGAAACCTGCTCTAGAGTCTAGAATAGTCCCAAGTGAAGATGATGTACCACAATCATACACCATATTGTTGGCTGAAGATAATTTGGTTAATCAGAAATTGGCTGTACGTATCTTGGAGAAGTATGGCCATGAAGTTGTTGTTGCTCAGAATGGGCTAGAAGCATTTGAAGAAGTGAAAAAGCGTAAATATGATGTTGTTTTGATGGATGTTCAAATGCCGATTATGGGTGGGTTTGAAGCCACAGAAAAGATTAGACATTGGGAAAAGGAAATCAATCCAATTGACCCATTCAGTGTCAGAGTACCAATCATTGCATTGACTGCACATGCTATGTTGGGTGATCGTGAAAAATGCATGCAAGCACATATGGATGAATACATATCTAAACCGCTGAAGCCAAATTTGTTAATCCAAACAATTGCTAAAACAATCCATCATGTTAACAAGCTTAAGGAAATTTCCAGCATGAACCCAACAAACACAC